>CAUYQU010002531.1:0-40148 GCA_963574635.1 Cheracebus regulus | reverse complement strand
CAAAATTTTGGTGGTGGGGTTGCATCATGTTTTTTTTTTTTTTTTTTTTTTTTTTTTTTTTGGTGCAGCCAGTTGGTCGTCAACCTTGGAGTAGAAAAGGGAAGAAATCTCAGTTCCTGAGTCTCTCCTCCTCCATCAGTGTGGGAGAGTAGGGGATTAACTTAGGGTTTTGGATGACCTAACAGAGGACATACTGTCCTAGGTTTCCAGAAGAACAGTTTGTAGTCCCATGTGGTGAAGAAAGATAAATACAAGAATAGAGAATTAACATGCTTTGTTTAATCTTTTTGCCTAACAGGAAAGAAATCGTACCAGAAAAGGCTGGGATAGTTCATTAATTTTGCTTTGGAAAATACAAGTTGGAAAATTAGGAAAGAGAATGTTCTTTTTTAGGAGGTGTGAAGAGTTGGGGAGAATTTGAAATTAATAGAAACATTTTGACAGCATGAGGACCTGGTGTATTCTAATTGATAAGAATGTTTATTAAAAATCTACCAGGTTGCCAAGCAGCTTTAGAGGAGACAGTCCGTCTTCTCTATATTTGTAAATGTATGTACTTGTTTTCTCAAAAAGCTTCTATAGCAAAAAGAAAGCATGTATGTCCTACTTCTAGACAGTACCTAATTAATGCTTGTGGTGTTAACCAAAGGGTGAGTACTAGTATGTCAGTATTACTTCAGGCCTATTGTAATACTAGTATTACTGACCTATTGATACATGTTCTAAATAGCATTACAGAACCACTGGAAAGGTTTGGGCAAGTAGATGGCATTTCTGGTCAGAGAATCTTACTGCTATACAGATTGGTCATCCCAAATCTGAAATCCAATATGCTCTAAAATTTGAAATGACACCACAAGTGGAAAATTCCACACCTGACATCTTGCTCTCTGATGGTTCTGTGTACATAAGCTTTGTTTCATGTACATAATTACTAAAAATATTGTATAAAATTGCCTTCAGGCTATGTGTGACGGGTGTATATAAAACAGAAATGAATGTCATGTTTAGACTTAGGCCCCTGTCCCCAAGATACCTCTCTTTGTATACGCAGATATTCCAAAATTCAGAAATACCAAAAAATCTGTACCACTTCTGGTTCTAAGCATTTCAGAGAAGGAATACTCAACCTGTATTCATACTGGACCATTAGGGAAGATCCTTCCCAAGATGTTTTCTTTGCAACACTGAGTATGTAATACTATTTTTTGAAAATCTGGATTAAAACTTATTCCATTATTTTTCAATAATTATTTATTTATTTCGTGAGAGTCTCACTGTTGGCCCAGTCTGGAGTGCAATGGTATGATCTTGGCTCCCTGCAACCTCTGCCTCCGGGATTCAAGTGATTCTCCTGCCTCAGCCTCCTGAGTAGCTGGGATTACAGGCATGTGCCACTGTTATATTGGGGTTCAGGGTGCCCTCAGCTCCCCTGAGAGGACGTTTCTCCAGGTTCTTGGTCTCCTGCCCTCTCAAGAATGTGAGAGGGGACCACGGCTCAGTGCACAGTAAATGCTGGACTCAAAAGTGTTTGTAGAAAGTGATTTATTTAAAGAGAAACAAAAGAAAGAGAGAAAGAAACAGCTAACTCTCACACTGAGTGAGAGAATCCAGAAAGATGGAATCCAGGAGCGGAAAGCAGCTTCCACACTGTGTGGAAGGGCATAGAGAGAGATGGAGTTTAGGAGGGGAAGACAGGCTTCCACGGGAGAGTGTGGAAGGGGACTCCAGAGGGGAAATCCAGGAGAGGGAAGGACCGCTTCCACGAAGGGTATGATCGTGGAAGGGGACCTAAACATGGAGTCCAAAGGGGTGTGGAAGAAGGGGACTTTTAACCTGGGAGGAACCCCACCTTCTCTAAGACCCCTGGCCAATGAAGGGAGTTCCTTAGAACTTCCGCTGGGGCGATTGACTCTTAGTTTCTTCCTGCCCCTGTGAAATTTAAACATAAACTGTTAAATCTCTCAGATGGAGAGAAATGGGAGAGGGGCATGCTACCAGGAAGTTCTTGCCCTTAAAGCTACGCCCCCTTGTGGACCTGGAAAGAGAACACATTTTCTTACCACCACGCCCTGCTATTTTTGTGTTTTTAGTAGAGATGGGATTTCACCATGATAACCGGCTGGTCTCGAACTCCTGACCTCAGGTGATCTGCCTACTTCGACCTCGCAAAGTGCTGGGATTACAAGTGTGAGCCACCATGCCTGGCCTATTATTCCATTTTAAACAAATTCCATGTCTGTGCCAAAATCTGGAGCAAGTTTGCTTTTTTAAGCTTTATGTTATTTTTCTTATGTATTCTATTTCATTCGGTTGCTGAGGGGTGAGTGACACGGCATTAATTCTTAACACTGGTAAGTATGAAGAACTGAAAAATAACATCGAGTTGGAAAAAAGCCCATTAAAGGAAAAAAAAAGTGTCTCTCCTATCCTAATGCTGTCTGGATGATTAAGCAATAGGCTTGGTACAGATAACGTTTTTTAAAAGATAACTTCATCACATTCAGAGTGGTACTCTGTTTTATTTTCAGATATTTTCCATAATTTGGGCTCCCCAGTAGATTAACTGTGTGTATCCTTTTGTTTCTGTTTAATAATAATTGTCTTTTTTTTTAATTGTAGGAAGAAAAAAAGAAGTTTGACAAAGAGACAGAAAAGAATTACAGTCTAATTGATAAACATTTGAATTTATCAGCAAAAAAGAAAGACTCACATTTACAAGAGGTATTTTTTATTTTTGTTTTCAAAATTTAATAAGCAATACATGTCTTAAAAATGTGCTTTTGATAACTTTTCATCTGGCATTATATAGAGATAACAAAAAGTGAATAGGTATTATCATAAATTAAAAAAAGAGTCCTGTGAAACAAGACAAAATAATAAATACATCTTATAGTGATTAATGAAGTGGATTGATGGTAGTAAAAGTTTTGTTTCTGAGGATTTTTTTGCAGGAACATAATTTTGAACCAGCATTAGTGAAGAACAGATATATTATTTGCAGGAATAGATCAATTAATTGGCATTCAGGAGTTCCTGGAGAAATGAATTGAACTTAGTAAGCTCATATACTACTATGCTTTTATGTGAAGGCAGCATTAATCTTACTTGATGCTGAGGATTCAGGAGGTTCAGCTTGGTTGGCAAGAGAGCATCTGTTTTACCTGTATGAATAGACTTATTTATTTTGGAGGCAGCCATATGTAAGCGGAAAGGAATGTATATATTATTTTTCATTTTTTCTTTATTTCTAAATTCCCTGCCATTTGTTTCTCTCACTCACATACTTGGATGGAAACTCAGTTGTTTACAATTGGAAACATAATGCTTTTATTAAAAATAATGCTGTTTGCCATCATCAGGGTTTTGTCTCATCCCACAAAATTGTATTTTTTTCCTCTTGATTGTTTTTTTACCACATAAGGAATCTGGGCATTATGTACTACTGTCACAAACACTTACTGAAGTATTACCAAAATGACACAATATTAAGTCTAGTGTAAACCTGGATTATATTTAAATTTAGTTACACACTGTGTGTGTATGGTTGGTTTGAAATGATCACATGTGACTTTTCTTTTGTCTTTCTCATACCTTTGACTGACATTTGGATGGCGCTTGACAGTTCATGATAGAGAAAGGAGCTTTTATACCACTTCTTTCTCACTACAGTCCTTTGGGCATGTCTCTGTTCTCTCCTTGTCACCTATTAGCCAGTGCTCCTTCATCTCCTGCCCTGTCAATCATGAGATGACAGCTGCAGCTTTTACAGGCCCCTTTATGCTGGCAGTTCTCTACCTCTGTTCACTCTCACCTCTGTTTTCAAGTGTCCTAAAGAAGATTTTCATTCCCCAAGTAAATTTCCAAATCACTTCACTTTCTCATTAGGTGTCTCATTTTAAATGTTGCTTTGGCAAAATCTTTGGAGTCACCATGGCCCTTTCTCATACATCCAACATCTAGTCTGTCAGTTACGTCATCTTTAGTTCCAGAATATAATCAGAGTGTGCCCACTTCTCATGACTCCCTCTTCTCCAAACGCTCCTAATGACTTCTCCAGAGTCCCAGTGCCCAGAGAATCCCCAGGCTCACAGAATCCTGTGTGTTCTTCACCCAACCCACCTGGGGTCAGCTGAGTCCATGCTCAGGGCCATTGCATTTGTTTTCCTCCTGCCTGGTGTCATTTCAGCATGGATCCATGTGCCTCATACCTTCAAATACTCTTTCAAATACTCTCCACTCAGAGGTCAGTTTATTAAAAGTTTTTTCCTGACCTTCTTATCGAGAATGTCCCTTTTACTCTGCTTTATATATTTTTTTCATATTCTTATAACCGTTTGACACACTGTGCATTTGTTACGTGGCTTCTTCCACTAGAATGTAAGCTCCTTGAAGGCAACAACATTGTCTTATTCAGTGTTCTATCTTTTTTTTTTTGTTTTTTTTTTGGAGTTTTATTTTTATTTTTATTAAAAAAATTTTTTTTATTGCATTTTAGGTTTTGTGGTACATGTGAAGAACATGCAATATTGTTGCATAGGTACACATGTGGCAGTGGGATTTGTTGCCTTCCTCCCCTTCACCTATATCTGGCATTTCTCCCCATGCTATCTCTCGCCAACTCCCAACCCCTCACTGTCCCTCCCCTATGTCCCCCCAGTGCTCTATCTTTCGTGCTTAGAACAGTACCTGTCAGGGAGTAGGTACTTATTGTGTATCTACTGAATGAACAAGTGTGGAGATGCTTGTACAGTGAACCAGGGCTCCCCCAGTTTTTCAGTCCCAAAGATAATTAACCTCCAGAAACATGAAGAGATCCTAAAGATGAATAACTTGTTTCATTTAAATTATATACACTTTTTAATCTTGCTCTGTTTGCTCTTTACAAACTTACATGCTCTCACTTGAAACAGCCTTCTATTTTAAGTGTGAAGCCCTTAAAAGGGGGGGATGATTTTTTTTTTTTGAGTCAGAGTTTTGCTCTGTTACCCAGGCTGGAGTGCAGTGGCACCATCTTGGCTCACTGCAACCTCCACCTCCTGGGTTCAAGCGATTCTCCTGCCTCAGCCTCCCAAGTAGCTGTTACTACAGGCACACAGCACCACGTCTGGCTAATTTTTTGGTATTTTTAGTAGAGACGGGATTTCACTGTGTTAGCCAGGGTGGTCTTGATCTCTTGACCTCATGATCCACCTGCCTTGGCCTCCCAAAGTGCTGGGATTACAGGTGTGAGCCACCACACCCGGCTTAAAGGGGGATGGTTTTTTAAAGGGGAAAATGCTAGGTTTGGATATTTGTTAACTTTTGGCAGTGGTTAATGTAATGCTAATCTTCAGTGAATTGAATTGAGATGCTCAAGAGATTAATAAAAGTTGCAGAGACTGATAACTGAACAAAGGCTAAGAAACGTACATAAATCATTGTCTCCTCTTGTTTCAAATGAAAATAACAGGAGAAAATTGTGGCATACATCATGCTGGCTATTTTGGTAGTTCTCTGAGGGCTTGCTGCTCTAGCTCTGGGTTTATTGGGCATGGTAGCTTCTACCTCCTTCCACACCCCTACATTCTACTTAATAGTTGTACTGTAACTAAAGTATTGGTTGTTTGAGAAAGTTCCATTTCTGTTGATTTTTGAAGTCTATTTTTTCTTCCCAAGTAGCCAAATGATAATATTTCAGTGTAATAATACTCTACTTGAGAAGCAGATTCTCTAAATAACTTTGTATGAGACTTGTCTACTTTCTTACATATATATACAGCAGGAATGGCTACAAATAGATGATCAAATTGAAGTTGTGTATTTGTTAGAAATTAGTGACTTTTGCTTAGAGTAGTAAAAAGTATAGTGACTGCCTTTTAGATTTGGTCAGGCTAAAGGAACAAGAATACAAGAATGCCACGAACGTCCAAGTTGTAACTAGGGGCATTCTTTTAAGTGAGAGCCGTTGTCATGGGATCTTTAGGACGTCACTTTTCCAGCCAGTAACCTCTGTGGCTTATGATGCCTTTGCCTGAGTTTGCTCAGGCCTGCTGAGCTTATTCTGCCCACTCTGCCTGGCAGGCTGCACTTGGCTTGTGCTATTGGCCTGGATCTCATGCCTGCCAAGAGTGAGCCAGGCATGGAGTGGTGAGGGGTTTGTGAGTGACTGCAGGGTCTGGCCACTGTGCATAGACAGGCATGCTGACTGCGGTGGGGCAGGCACCTCCAGGCACAGGCACTGACTCCGTGCAATGCTGTGGCTGGACCAAGGATACTGCAGGTGGCTTCCATTGTGGGCATGAGGGAAGATGGTGGTGCCCAGAAACTGGAGACACCAGGAACCACAGAGCCCCAAAGAGGGTGTCACAGCCTTGGCTTAGGGAACCCCTAGGTCTGGACTCCCTGAAGGGCTGCAGCTCTTCTCTCTTAATCACCTACAGTGTGGTGAGCGGGGGAGGGGGGACTTCACCTCTGTTGGTGTTACAGCTCTTTCAGTCTGGCAATTGTGTGGGTCCTGAGTTCTTGTCCCACATCCAAGAGGAATGAGGTATGCAGGCAACTGGAGGGTGAGCAAGGTGGATGGGAACTTGATTGAGCAACAAAACAGTTCTCAGGAGACCTGAGTGGATAGCTCTTTCCTGTAGGCAGATTGTCACAATGAGTGTCCAGTTCTCAGTGGAGAGGAGACCCGTAGTGGGTAGCTCCTTTCCACAGGCAGGTGGTCCCGACTAGTGGAGGAGATCCTGAGGGCATTGCTCCTTCCAGCAGCTGGTAGTCCTCTTGTCTTGTCTGGTCTTGGTCTTGGTCTTGTTTTTTGTCTTGTCTCTGTCTTTCCTGGTCCTTTCTTTTCTGTCTTTCTTTTTGACAGAGTCTTGCTCTGTCGCCCAGGATGGAGTGCAGTAGTGTGATCTCAGCTCGCTGCAGCCTCTGCCTCCTGGGTTTAAGCAATTCTGTCTCAGCCTCCTGAGTAGCTGGGACTACAGGCATGCGCCACCACACCTGGCTAATTTTTGTGTTTTTTAGTAGATACAGGTTTTCACCATGTTGGCAAGGATGGTCTCCATCTCCTGACCTCGTGATCTGCCCACCTCAGCCTCCCAAAGTGCTGGGATTACAGGTGTGAGCCACCCGTCCGGCCCTCCCCACATTTCTGAGTCTGGCTGAGTCCAGGGTTTTTATGGGCTCCAGAGGGAGGAAGTTTGTGCTGATTGGCTTATGTGCATCAATGGGTGGGCCTGCAAAAAGCACGATAAGTTGTCATCCCTGGCTGCAGACTCCACCCAGAACTGGTAGCCTAGCGGTTCCCAGGCTTCAGGCTGTCCCTGGCTTGAAGGTGGGGTTTCACCAGGGACCTGTCCCTTCCCACCTAGGAACCTGTCTCCTGCAGTTGTCAGCATGTCATCCATGGCACCCAAGGTGTTTGCGCAAGAGGCACCTGCAGGCCCCTGCGGAGCTGCCCTCAGCCCTCTGGCCTCCCTCTTGTGCTTGTTGGCACCTGAAGTCCAGAGGGGGCCGAGCCAGAGGTGGAGGGTATGGGGGTGCTGGAACTACCCTGAGTATACACATACCAGGCTGGGTCGCAACAGTACCTCGGCTGGGCTAGAACTTTTCTCCGCACCAGACCAGGCACTGGGAGCAGGGAGAGGCTAGGCACTTCTGAGCCTGCGGGGGTTGTCGGGGGCAGTGAGCCTTCCCAGGCCCCCAAGAGTACAGGGATGCCCTGGTCCAGAACTGCGGCTGCGTGGCTACAGCTGCACCTGGGAGCATGGGGCTCCTGTCCTGATAACTCCGTAGAAGTTGAGGCTCCTGCCTGTTTCTGACCCCTGTGGGCTCCGTGGAGCTCACAACCATGGCCGCCCTTTCCCCTCTGCCGCTGGTATCTCCGCAGTGGCTGCTCCAGACTGGCTGCTGCTGCTGTCACTGTCAGCGATCCCAGGGATTCTGGTGATTTAATCACAAAGCACGTGGCACAACAGTGCTGGATTTTCAGAACGTTACAGGAGTAGTGATAGAGGTTGACTGGCAATGCCAGGGTAATTACAGTATCAAGAACAGCCAGGAGAGAGAATTTGCTGACAGATAAAATCAACCTGATAAATCTGATGCTGGCATAAATTTCTTAAGGGGCCTTTCCAGTAAAAACAAATGAAGAAACCACCCTTCTTATGTCTTTATTTTATTAAATGCTCAACAAAATTACAGTGTTTCCGCTGGAAGATGTGCCAACTAACTGCTGATGGCTGAACTCTCAAACTGGTTATTGGAAGCACAAAAATATGATTTGGAGGAGTATTAGGTAGAAATTCTCATTGTAGCTTAGTAATAAATGTTAAAGTATTTGATGCTGAGATGCTTTTTATTACATTTTGAAATGTGTTGTTTCAAAAGTATGAAATACTTTTCTAAAACATTTTTGGTTATAAAATATATGAATAAAATGTATGATTTTATTTAAAAGTCTACATCTAAGTGGTATTAAGTACATTCACATCGTTTTGCACCTATCACCACCATCCATCTCCAGGGCTTTTTCGTGATCTTCCCAGACTGCAGCTCTGTACCTGTTAACCGTAACTCACCATTCTCCTCGGCTGCGGCCCCTGGCAGCCAAAACTGAAACTGCTTTCAGTTTCTGTGAATTTGACTAATCTAGGTGTCTCATATGAGTGTGATCACATAGTATTTGTCCTTTTGTGACTGGTTTATTTCACTTAGCCTGATGTCCTCAGTGTTCCTCCATGTTGTAGCATGTGTCAGAATTTCCTTCTGTCTAAGGCTGAATAATATTTTGTTACACGTATGAATCTGCCACATTTTATTGACCCATTCATTCATTGATCAGTGGGCATCTGGGTCGCTTCCCTCCCCTGCTGCTATGAACAGGGGCATACACATATCTGTTGCAGTCTCTGTTTTCAGTTTTTTTGGGTGTATGCCCATTTGTAGAATTGCCGGGTCATGTGATAATAATATTTTTAATTTGAGGAAAAAAAAGAGTTTTAATTTTTTGTTGCGAGTTGGGCCTGTTGACTGCTGGCAGCTGAATGATTGAATTCTGGTTAATGGAGGCACAAAAATATGATTTTGAGGAATGTTAGGTGGAAATTTTCATTTTAGTTTAGCAACACATTATATTTCAATATTATTTTATGGAAAGCACTGTTTTTCACAACGCTTGTACCATCTTGCATTCCCACTAATGATGCACAAGGCTTCCAGTTTCTTGACCCCCTCACCAACATTGCTTCTTTTCTTTTTGGATAGTAGCCATCCTAGTGGGTGTGAGGCGGTATCTCGTTGTGAGTTTGATTTGCATCCTAATGATGAGTGATGTTGAGTGTCTTTTTCATGTGCTAATTGGCCTTTTGTGTATCCTCTCTGGAGAAATGCCCAGATAAATATTTTCAAGAGTAAAATTAGCTAAGTTAGGAAAAATATCACATGATACCTAGTAAGAATCATTTCTAGGACGTGAGTTCTCTCTCCACTATTCTCTGTGGAGTCATGCTCTTCTCCTAGTTCCTTTCTAGTTAGGCAGGCTAAGCTGGAAGCTTTTTTTGGAATAGCCTCCTGACCAGCTGGTGCCCCCTTCCCTCCCAGGGGATCAGACGTTGTGAGGGCCGCAGATGGGCGTCCAGCTCTGGCCAGCCTTTGAGAGCCAGGTTCTTGAGATGCTGCCATGGCTGGCTCTTCGTCACCTGCTGCCATCACTCTCTGAGCACCGAGGTGCCGGGAGTTTCCTTTCTCAGGCAGGCTTTATTCTTAGAGAATTTGTTCATGGAAACATTTGTTGATTGTAATTGCATGTGTTTTAGCCTTAGGGCCTCAGTAATGGTTGGGGTGAGTTTTTCACGAACGGAAGCCTCTTTGATCATTAGTTCTTGGGGGTCAACTTCAACATGCCGAGTGGGAGTCACAAACTTTTTCTGCAAAGAATCTGATTGTAAATGTTTTAGACTTTTGTGGATCATAAAGTTTCTGTTGCACTTGCTCAATTCTGCTGTTGCAGCAGGAAAGTAGCTGCAGACTATACGTCAATGAATGGTCGTGCCTGTGTTGCAATACAACATTATTTACAGAATCAGGCAGTACAGCGTGTTTTGGCCCGGGACCACAGTGCGATGACCTCCGATGTAGAGTTTCACTTTTCACCATCTCCAGTTTGACTCACCTCTGTGATTTTAACATAGGCAGATATCCAAGTGGAGCAAAACCGGCAACACTTCTATGAACTGTCTCTCGAATATGTGTGTAAGCTGCAGGAAATTCAAGAAAGAAAGAAGTTTGAGTTTGTGGAACCTGTGAGTATTACTGCCAAGTTGTTTTCTGGTAGGTTTTTGCAATGTAAGAGAAGTGTCTTACTTCTAGATCTAATTTATGTTTTAGAGTTATCAGCGGCTATAGCACATAAACATGAACGAGATATATTGAAAAGGGCAAACACAGATCCCATGAAGTCAAGGAATTGCCTCTAAATCAGTGTTTCTCAGCTGTATTTGCACAGCAACATGTAATATTCCCATTGCTACGTGATCTCAAGGAAGACAACCAGGTGTAATTCCTGCCCCTTTACTCTGTAACTTTATCTTTTAAAAATTTCCCTGAAAGAATTTATGCTAGAATGAGTGAACATGGGTTGCTTATACCAGTTCAAACTTTGGTACTTTAAACAATTGTAATATGACCTTGAACACAACCCACAATTCTTATGGCAATCTAAGTTGAGAAGCAGGATATGGAACATTTGAGACAATTTTGTGAGTTCCTCTAGCATTTCCTTTTAATTTTGTTTGAAACACATGATTTCTGTTTGTGATTATACAGGTGTTTTCTAATAGCTTCAGTTGTTTATATATGAAGATACATGCACATGAATATATTTATCTCTTAGAGTGTAAAGGATATTTCATGTGGATTTCAGCAAAACAAAAAAAACACTGGAATTCATGATTCTCAAGATTCATTTTAACTTTAATATCGACTTGTTGAATGCTTTTTTTCTTAAACAGCTTCATTAAAATAACATTCACACACTATACAGTTTACCCATTGTATGTATGGTTTATAGAAACAAGAATAACCAAGTAATGATTAAAAATCATTTGTGGAGCCATGCTTTAGTTGGAGCGATAGTCATTAACCTAAACAGAAAAAGTAAACCTCCTCAAACCTTTCTTTTTATGTGAAATGACAATAATGGCCTGCCTTTATTGGGCAATTATAATGCCCAGTGGCTGTTCAAGTCATTGTTCTAAGTGTTGTATCAAACTCATTATTCCACACTATAACTCAATGAGGAGATAAGGACATAGAAGTAGAGAAGGCTGAGTAATTTGCCTACGGTCCCTTAACAAGTCCTGGCTGATGTTGGAAATGGAGCCTGCTGGGCATTTGGTGTCAGAGCCCCAGATTCCTAACCACCCATGGTGTGGCATTAGGAAGAAAACGAATCTCAGGATTTCCTTAACTCACTCCCCAGATCACTTCTCTTCACTTTAGATTTATTTATTCACATGTGGAGCAGAGGCAGCAGCCCTGTAATTCAGGGACAGGTTGGGTGTTGGTAGACAACTAAAGGTTTCAATAGGGGTTTGTGGCTGCCCCTGGCAAGTCACAGAATATCCTTGTCAGCAAAACAGGGGGGTTGCATTCGGCTGGATGTGGCTGGGGAGAGCCTGGAGCTTTCTGATTCTGTGATTTTACTTGCTTATAGATTGTATCAACCTATAGTGATCAGAGTTCACTTACAAATAAATACTGGGATTCTCCTGACTAAAGAGGACAAATTGATGACTTTACAGTTCAATTTTTCCTATAGAGCATGCCATACAAGTTATCTAATGCCTGTGATATTTAAGGGAAAAAAGCTGATAGATAATATGTACTGGGGTTTACTTGAATGTTAGTGAGTTCCGTTTAATTACTTTATTTCAGTGGAATAACAGTGAGATTGGGGGGGGATGGCAGGAAAACTTGTTTTTTTATATGGTTTTCTTCTGAAATTTTTTTGTGCTAATATACCTTTTCTTCCTGTGTCTTAGATGCTGTCGTTTTTTCAGGGGATGTTTACCTTCTATCATCAGGGCCATGAACTTGCCAAAGACTTCAATCACTACAAAATGGAACTACAGATCAACATTCAGAATGTAAGGAAATGAAAGCTTTCTTTATAAAAAGATGTTTTAAAAGTGTACTTTTCATTTTTTTGTTACATGAAAAACCTTAAATGAAGACAACGCTGATCTGTTGGTACTGAGAAACTGAGGGTATGCTGCCACCTGCTGGTCAACTCTTGGTGTGACAAACTGCTCTTCAATTGGTTGAGGCTTGGGAAATTCTGCCACCTGGTGGCTTTTCCTGCAGTTTCTGGGTCAGTTCTAAGGATAAGCTTTTTTATGTTAACTCTGAATCAGCTATGTCTGCAACAGACAAAAGAGCACTCCACTTTATATTTAAGGCATTGAATTTATAATGCACTACATTTGTTTTCCTTTAACTGGGCATCTTGATTTTTGTTCCCAAATAGGCTTATCGTTGGAATGGAATTTCTTCCCTACATTTTATGCATACTTACTAATGCACTGGTGTTCACAGTTACTATTGGTCTTGATTATTTTCCTTTGGAATATGTGCTTTCTCCCAGGTCTTGGATAAAGAGATTTAGGAGAATATTATTAAGCAGTATACTATATGATCAGGTGGTAGATGTTTTTCCCCTCAACATCAGTTGATCCTGGAAGCATTCTCATTGACAAGCTGGTCAGGGTATGGTGAGTGTAATTTGAGGTCTCATTAGAAATGTAGTGAGATATCTTTGTGACAGACTCACAGCACATACTGAAAGACACACAGGTAGATGGATAGGAAGGTGTGATTGTTGCCTGCTCTTCATTTCTTTCACAATTAGAAGTTGAGAGTGAATACCTTTTTTGTAGATTTTCTTAACAACTTTTTAAAAATTTACAGTTCCCTATACTTGGGAATTTAGATGATAAAAACCTCTTGTTTTTCTAATATATGTGTCAACTTCGATTTGAGGATTGTTTGGACATTCAGCTGGGCTAGTGATAGAGTCCTGGAGTAGATTCTTTTTCTGCTTCTGTGGTCTCACAGTTTGTGAAAACAGCTATAAAATATTTGGTATAACTATAATGTGACAAAACTTAAAAATGTAAAATGGGTATATATGGATTCATTGTAATCACCCCAAAATTGTCCCTGCAAATGGTAGAATATTGAGTCTAATGATGTTGAAGTTGTTTGTTTTTTTTGAGACAGAGTCTCACTCTGTCGCTGAGGCTGGAATGCAGTGGCATAACCACTGCTCACTGCAGCCTCAACCTCTGAGCTCAAGTAATCTTCCTGCCTCAGCCTCCTGAGTAGCTGTGACTACAGGTGCATGCCAGCACACCCAGTTATTTATTTGTTTTTGGTAGAGAGGGCATCTCACTGTGTTGCCCAGGCTGCTCTCAAATTCCAGGGCTCAAGTGATCCTCCTTGCTCAGCCTTCCAAGATCCTGGCATTATGGGGGTGAGCCACCATGCTTGGCCGAGCTTGAGATTTTTCAGAATACTTTTGCAGGCAGAAGAATATAGTTATGTAAAAGAACGCTAGATAGTTTACTTCAGTGGTCCCCAACCTTTTTGGCACCAGGAATTGGTTTCAAGGAAGTCAGATTTTCCATGGACACAGTGGGGGTTGATGGGGGGCAGGGGATGGTTCTGGGATGAAACTGTTCCACCTCAGGTCATCAGGCATTAGATTCTCATAAGGAGAATATAGTCTAGATTCTTTGCATGCACAGTTCACAATAGGGTTCGCACTCCTGTGAGAATCTAATGCCACAGCTGATCCTACAGAAGGTGGTGCTCAGGCGGTGATGCTCACGGGTTGCTCACCCCCTGTTGTGTGGCACAGTTCGTAACAGGCCATGGACTAGTACCGGTCAGCAACCTGGGGGTTGGGGACCTCTGCTTGAGGTTATAATTCATTTTTCACCCTCCACTTACTGGCTATATGAGTTGTAGAAATTCACCTTTTCTGTCTGGACCTCATCTGTGCAGTGCAGTGCGGTGCTGGCCAGAATGAGAACCTTCAGGCAGCATTGTATATACAATTTCTAGAACCAGTGTGAAGTGAAGAAAATAGTGTCCCTTATTTAGAGATAATGGAAGAGTTTCAGGACAGAGGCATTTGATCATTAAACCAAGCAGAAGCTCTTGTGAGCACATGGCCCTGTGGGCTGCATAGGCTAATGCCCTTGAAGCCAGCTCTCTGCCTCAGGCTCTGGGGTGAGCTGTGGAGAAATGTCAGTCTCCTGGGATGTTCAGTGAAACCCCTTTCACAGCTTATTTATTTGTGGAATTATGTATATAACACATCTGTGGGGAAGGAAGGGTCTGTTTACCTTATATAAACCAAAAAATTTTCAGAGGCATGAAATATTTAGATGGTAATGAGCAATAATCAGTCTTGAAATGTTATGAGCCAAACTTGAAGATAAGCTATCAGTTGAAATGTTTCACAAAATGACCTGGTTAGAATTCTTTTTTTTCTTTTGAGATGGAGTCTTGCACTGTAGCCCAGGTTGGAGTGCACTGGTGTGATCTTGACTCACTGCAACCTCCACCTCCTGGATCCCGGTTCAAACAGTTCTCCTATCTCAGCCTCTCAAGTAGCTGGGATTACAGGCATGAGCCACCATGCCCAGCTAATTTTTGTATTTTTTAGTAGAGACGGGTTTTCACCATGTTGGCCAGTCTGGTCTTGAACTCCTGACCTCATGGTCCGCCCGCCTCAGCCTTCCAAAGTGCTGGGATTACAGGTGTGAGCCACCTCACCTGGCCTAGAATTCTTAATATGTTAAGAATTTGCACAGTTGACAACAGTACTCATTTTCTTTAGAGAAATGGGGAAATGACAGTTTATTGGGCGGGGGTGGGGGGAAAGCCTTTTCTGTATTCTTTGGCACTTAAGGATGTGGTCATCAGTAAATGGCCCTGTATTCTCAGCCTTTTCTCTAAATATTCCTCTCTTGATTTTATCGGGCTATCTCTTAATAAATACTCTGGTAACTTGCTCCGTTTCTCTCTGCCTCACCTTCAGTATTGAGAACACCTGATCCAGATGTCATCTTTGCTCTTCAGAATTTTATTTTCAGCTATTTTTTTCTCTTCAGAAACACCAGCATCTTTGGAACACAGGTTACTCATCCTGTATCATCTGCTATACCTCTGTGACACTGTCATTGACTCATTTCTTGGCTACTCATCTCCTTCCTTGATGTCAGTGTTTTATTAGAATAAAGGAAAAATGCTGGCTCTATAAAACAGCATATTGTTGAAAAAATTCCCAGTCGTGTTATTTTTTGTGTTACGTATAGCTGTTTAAGGAAATATACTCAAATGCTAACTGCCTCTGCATTATAACATCATAACTATTTCATCTTTTTTGTATTTTAGTTAAAAAAATAGCAAAACTTTTATAATCAGAAAAAGGTAAAAGTTATTTAAAAGTGAAAACTTATTTTTCCCCATCTGATACCTACTGTCTTGTAAAAGTGGCTAGAGTTTCTTTTTTTCTTTAGAAATTGAACCTTCATTTTCTATAATCCAGAGTAATAAGTGGAAATCAAGAAAGTACAAGATGGCTTTTAGGAAATAGGTTTTCCAGAAGAATGAAAATTGCCTCAAATTTAAAGAATATTTTAAGAAACGAATTTTGAACTTTTTGACTCCTAAAGAATGTAGAGAAGAAGAGACTAGAATAGAATTCTTCCTGGAAGGAAATACAGGGTGCAAAATTGTAGGATTCATGAAGAGTCCCTAGAAGATGAGAAGAATGGCTAGACGTACTTAAGAATATGGACACATTATTTTTGTTGCAGTGTTCTAAGGAAAGTAGAATACCAAAACTACAGACTGTATGTGTGTTTTTAAAAGAGATTAGAAATGATCACATCAAAATATAACAGCAGTTATTCTGAGAGGTGGGTTTAGGCTTTAGTCTTGTTTATCCCTTTTCTTTTCGCCCCCTAAGTAGGACTATTTGTGTCTGTCTCTCTGTTTTATACTGATACGGATTAGTTTTTATTTTTGAGACAGAGTCTTGCTCTTGGTGCCCAGGCTGGAGTGCAGTGGCGCTATCTTGGCCCAATGCAACCTCCGCCTCCCGGGTTCAAGCGATTCTCCTGCTCAGCCTCCTGAGTAGCTGGGACTGCAGGCGCATGCCACCATGCCTGGCTAATTTTTTTGTAATTTTTAGTAGAGATGGGGTTTCACCACGTTAGCCAGGATGGTCTTGATCTCCTCACCTTATGATCCGCCTGCCTCAGCCTCCAAAAGTTCTGGTATTACAGGCATGAGCCACTGTGCCTGGAGGATTAGTTTTTATAATCAGAAAAAAAGTTTTTTAGAGATTTTTCTTTTTCAATCAGATTTAAAATACTAAAATACCAAGGCTTAATTTAAAGCTAGTGATTTGGAAATGTTTATTTACTAAAGCATGTAAAGAAAACAAGGCAGAAAAGATCTTTTATTGGATACATTGGATAGCATTACACAGTGTCCTACCTCACAGGTTATTGGGAGGATTAAAGAACCACGTAAATGCTCAAACGTTACCTATTGTAACAGTTGGAGTCTTAACATTGTAATTAGAAGATATCTTCATCTGTGCTTGGAACCTGTAATTGAAAATTGCAACATTCTAGCCATTCTGCTGATTTGTATGCAAATTTTTCAATTTGTAATTTATCTAAAAATGGTACATTTAAAAAATAGGGGCTGGGCATGGTGGCTGATGCCTATAATCCCAGCACTTTGGGACTCTGACGGGAGGATCACTTGAGCCCTGGAGTTCAAGACCAGCCTGGGCAACATAGTGAGACCCTGTCTCCCCTGAAAATAGAGAAAAATTAGCTAGAGGTGGTGGCACATGTGAGTAGTCCCTGTACTCGGGAGGCTGAGGTGGGAGGATCATATTTGAGCTGGGAGATCGAGGCTGCAGTGAGCCATGATTGTGCGACTGTACTCCAGCCTGAGCGACAGAGTGAGACCCTGTCTCAAAAAAATAAACAACAAAAAAAGTGAAGCCTTCTTTTCCCAGTGCAGACATACACCTCTGAGGAGGTCGAGTGGTGAGGGAGAAGGGAACCTCATAGAGGACTCTGCAGCAGGGCTGGTGGAGTGGTGATGAGTCAGGTAGCTGCTGGGGCATTTGGGAGGTTGCTGATGCAGAGCAGAGATGTTAAGTGAGCACATGAGCAGACATGTTGAGATTGAGAACCAGGTTTCTTACTGTCTGGGAAGAAATTAACAAACTTGGAAGGAGAGCGACTAGAAAGAAACCTGAAGAACTGGGGTAGAATTGGATTTCTTGCTGGAAGTCATGGGGTTTTAAAATATATAAGTTCAGAAGCAGTGATTGTGTGTCTGTATAAACACGTGTGCGTGTGTATACAGTTGACCCTTGAACAATGCTGGGATTAGCACCCTGGGTTATTGGTGTCTGCATACAGCTTTTGACTTCCCCAAAACTTGAGTATTAGTCACCACTGTTGATCAGAAGCCTTACCTATAATAGAAATAGTTGATTACCACATGTTTTGTGTGTTCTGTGTGTGATATACTCTGTTCTTAGAATGAAGTAAACTAGAGAAAAGAAAATGTTATTTCAAAAATCATAAGAAAGAGAAAATATACTGACTATTCATGAAGTGGAAATGGATCATCATAAAGGCCTTCATATGTGTCTTCATAATGAGTAGGCTGAGGAAGAAGAGGAGGAGTTGGTCTTACTGTCTCAGGAGTTGTAGATGGGGAAGGAAATCCATGTATATGTAGATCCACAAAGTTCAAGCCCGTGTTGTTTAAGGGTCAACTGTATGTACATGTATTTCCTAAGTCTGTCTGCTGAGAAGACTTAGAAGCACTGACACCTTCTTAACTGTGAGCACGCTGTGCCTGGATCTTGTTTTCCAAATACTAAATAGTCTCCATTAAAAAGAATGGGGGCTCATTTTTAGGACTGGATCAGGGAGAGTATAAGATGAGCCTAGGATACCTTATTGGGCCCAAAAGTAAGGAACTGATTGAAGCATTAAGGGATCGTGTCAAAAGACAGATGCAAACTTGAAGGGACTCCTGCTGCTCAAATCTAGGGCAACTAGAGCTTCAACGTAAATAATCAGATTATTGGCTTAAGTAGAAGTGTGTGTGCATGCTCACACTTGTGATGGCATCCATACATGGATGGCATGCACATATATGCATATGTGTGTATATGTTATACACACACGGGGAGAAGTGAGGGTTGGAAGGAGTCTCAGCAAAATGACAAAGGAGGGGTAGTAAAATCAGGATGAAATTAGTACAAAGATGGGGATAAGGGCCGGGCATGGTGGCTCACACTCCTAATCCGGGCAGTGTGGGAGGCTGAAGAGGGTGGATTGCTTGAGCCCAGGAATTTGAGACCAGGGTCTCTACAAATTCCCTGTCTCTACAAAAAAAATTTAGCCTAGCATGGTAGTGTGTGCCTATAGTTTCAGCTCCTCTAGAGGTTGAGGTGAGAGGATAGCTTGAGTTCAGGAGGCCGAGGCTGCAGTGGGCTGGGATCATGCCACTGTACTCCAGCCTGGGAGACAGAGTGAGACTCTGTCTTTTTTTTTTTTTTTTTTTTCTGGGATGAAGTCTCGTTCTTGTTGCCCAGGCTGGAGTGCAGTGGTGCTGCGATCTTGGCTCACCGCAACCTCTGCCTCCTGGGTTCAAGAGATTCTCCTGCCTCAGCCTCCTAAGTATCTGGGATTACAGGCATGCGCCACCATACCTGGCTAATTTTGTATTTTTAGTAGAGATAGGATTTCTCCATATTGGTCAGGCTGCTCTTGAACTCCTGACCTCAGATGATCCACCCACCTTGGCCTCCCAAAGTGCTGGGATTACAGGTGTGAGTCACTACGCCCAGCCGAGACCCTGTCTTTTAATAAAAAAAATGAGGATAAGAAAACCTGGAAAAATGGAAGGAGAGAGGAAACTAGCCATCAGCAACGGAGGTCTACTTTCTTTACAGGCTTATGCTTTCTTAAAGGACACAAGATGATTTTTCTTGTAGCTCTTATTTCATGTTTTTAAAAAAAACCTCTGCAGACAGATTTTCCCTTTTACAGTCTACATGTATCACATTTATCAGACTCTCCATCCCTCTGCAAAAAAGATGTGCCGTTCTCCCGTTTGCCTACTCGTAGGACCCTTGGTAACCCCTTTTATCGTAGGGAGGAAAGAGGAGAAATTTCAATAATAATTTTCTATGTCAGTTCCTCCACAGTTTCGCATCAGCAGTTTTTTGGTATTAATACAATTATTTTTGAGCCTGGATGAAAGACGTGTCCAGGAACGCGGTGGGGCTGACTCATCACAATTGCCGTGGTAATTCTGTCACTTCACCTTGCACAGACGTTTTCACTGTAGCCGTTTGACAGATATTGGCACACCAAGTCTTCTGGGTTTCAGAAATGTGATTTGTCTCCTCAGATATCAAAGACATTATTTGTGTAGGTGAGATTTTCCCCGCATCCTTCTTCAGGGAAGAAATGCCATTTTCAAGTGCAGTTATCATGACCTGGAAAAACTGACACTTGTATTTATTAGTTTGCAAAGAAGAGTTAAACTTTTTCAGATTCTGGGTATTTACAGGTTGCTAATGTAACAGTAACAAATCAGATTGATTGAGTCAGATTGGTTATTGCAAAGGAAATACTTCTCAGGGAGATATATTAAAACCTATTTATTTTTTAAACCTAAAATTTAGTAATTGTATGAGACCTGAAGGCAGGAATTTGTTATGTTAAATGGTAAAATTATTCATGATGTTAGAAAGCCTCCGAAGTAAGCAACTAGTAACCTTGGCTTGAACTCCTCTAGTAGCTATTTTACCACCTTTTTTTTTTTTTTAATTTGAACATGAATCTCAATAAGGAGGCACACTAGAAAGAATGGGGATATTTTGAGAAATTTATTAAAAAGTTATTTAGCATTAAAAAATGTAATTACAGTTATCCAGAGACTTTAAAATGTGCAAGAGAAAAGTCATATGAGAACTTAACATTTATGTGTGTTTTTTAATCCATTTCAGACACGGAATCGATTTGAAGGCACAAGGTCAGAAGTGGAAGAGCTTATGAACAAAATCAGGCAGAATCCCAAGGACCACAAACGGGCAAGTCAGTTTACAGCGGAAGGCTACCTGTATGTCCAGGAAAAAAGTAAGAGGCCCTCCAGTAGTGGCTGCCTGAAAATGCAAATTACTGAAAACTCCGCTATTCTTGCCACTACTGTGACATTTTGGGCAATTATCCCGACCCCTTTCTCTGCCTTCTTCTAGCCTAGTAGGTGTGTTTCCTTGTTTGGGAGAAACACATTCCAGCTCTGGAGAGGGGGTACAGTGAGGTTAGGAGTGGCTGTGAGCACACTGCTCTTTAGACACCCCACTAGCTTTTGTTCCACACTGTGTGCACCCCAGGAATGTGCTTGTAAGGGAGTCAGAATTGGGTGTAAGGCTGAAAATGAGCCAGAGTTATGAGGGTATTATCTTTTTTCTCCTTCCCCCTCACCTCCACCCTCATCACCAATGCACACAGGCACACACATTCACACACACGTACACATCTTCCGCCTCTCACAACACTGCCTCCCCTTCATCTTAAAATCAAGAGGGACATATTGCTGGGCGCTGTGGCTCACACCTGTAATTCCAGCACTTTGGGAGGCCGAGGCGAGTGGATCATGGGGTCAAGAGATCGAGACCATCCTGGCCAACATGGTGAAACCCCGTCTCTACTAAAAATACCAAACTTAGCCGGGCGTGGTGGCACGTGCCTGTAGTCCCCGCTATTTGGGAGGCCGAGGCAGGAGAATGGCTTGAACCTGGGAGGTGGAGGTTGAAGTGAGTTGAGATTGTGCCACTGCACTTCAGCCTAGTAATAGAGCAAGACTCTGTCTCAAAAACAAAAAAAGGAGGACATATTAATATTTCTCTTCTTCCTTCATTCCATTTTTGTTCCCAGCAATCTGAGATAGTTGATTCTTGCTAAAATCACCAGGAAGATTGCAGATGGTGATAAAAGATATTCCTATGTGGCATCCTAACTTGCAGGGTTTTTAGTATATTTGTGGCTGTCTTAGCAAATATGCAGTGTGTAGATTATTTTCATGTTGAAAATTAAAAGACCTGTATTTCTTTCAGACATTTAACATTTGGTCTCATTTTAACAGCTAAGCTTTTAAAGTTTACTACTTCAGCTGTAGAACCCAACTGCTAGTTAGCAGAAAGGATGGGAATGTGAAGAGAGACTATTATTAAAAGAGTCTCTCTTAACTGTTTCCCTCCCTCTCCACCCTTAACTGTAATTAGGGTGTTTTACAGTTTTCACTTCATTTAAGTGTGGCTGATTTACAGGACTTTCAATCTGATCAGTTTAGTAGTAGAGATGACTCAGAGAATGGTTACAGGGTATCTCTGCTTTGAATGGAAGTTAATGTTATATGAAAGTAGCAGGAATTCCATTTGCCCCTTTTTAATCTGGAATCTCACAGCCTTCACCTCTTGTGAGCAGTTGTACGATATGACAGAAGTCTGAATTCTTCTCATACATTATCTTCTTAATCCCAGTTTTTAAAATTGAATTTGAAAGAACTAAATTAAAATGCAAGATAGTCTTGAGAATGTTAGAAGTCTTTGTATTATTTGCCCAAGTGAAAATCACAGGAAACTGTAATTTTTAGATTCATCACTGTTGCGTTTGAGAGAAATTGGACTCTAACAACATAAGCAGTAGTGGTAAAATTCTTTCCTCATTTACTGTTTGCCCAGCACTGTGCTAAACTTATATACAATTTGTCTCATGTATCCATAAAACAGCCCTGTGAGGTATAAGGAACTATTATTCCCCACTTATGAATGAAAATGGAGGCACTGAGAGGTAACTAGTGTTCCCTAAATCATACAACCACTGAATGCTGCAATTGTCATTCTGAAACTGCAGTTTGTGTTGGTGATGGCTCTGGTAAATTGCTTGGCACTTGGACAGATGTGAAAGAGCATCATTAGCTTGTGTGCCCAGAGCTGGTTCAGTGGGCTCTGTTGGTTGTCAGAAGGGGATGGTGGTTTAAGTAGTGGAAAGACCCTGATACTTGGGGCCAGAGATTCTGATTTGAGGTTTGGCTTTGTCATTTTCCAGGCATTTGGGCTAAGCTTAAAATGTTTTAGATTAAAAAGACAGTATCATTTTCTCTGGGCAGTTTTTTTCTTAGCGTTAAATGAAATATCTGTGCAATATTTTTGTGAACCGTAGAACACAATGCAAATGCCAGTTATTTAAAACACACAGCAGTGGTCCCCAAATTCAGGTCTTTGGACTAACGATGGTCTGAGATAAAATGGATTTTGGTCTGGTCACCCCTTTCATCTGTTACCCATCTCCCAAATAATGTAATTGGCTTTTCCCAAAGTTAGCTAAAAGCATTCCTTTTACATGAGTTATTTTTTTTCCCCTCCCGAGTTTGTCTTTTTTGATTTTTAGGTGTAGAAGGTTTATTTGTTTGTACATGAAATTATGGTAATAACATGTTAATTGCTTTTTAAAAAATGTCTTTACTTAGTAAAGTGAAAAACCGTCAATTTCTGCTGGGCCTAACCTTTGATTTGTTAGGGACTTTTATTGGCATGTGAAATTCCAGATGCTAGAGGTCCCTCTGATACATAGCACTGTCCTGTGAGTTCTGATGGTGGTACTGGTGACTTAGCAAGAGTAGAAGAGGAGTTCAGAGAATGTGCTGGGTCATATGTGGACAGTCACTCCTATTGAGTCTTACATTTCTTATTCTTCATACTTCATTTTTAAAGCTTAGTTTTCAATCATCAGTAAGAGCAGCTGCTTACCAGGGTGCTGTTTGTGGACTTAAAGCACTAGGTGGATTTTTAGATCAGATGCTTCTTAGCACTGTGATTCTACAATTTTAATCATTTTGAGAGGCAAGAATTAAATCCAAAACCATCTCATATATGGGATAGAACTTCTGAAACCCTTGGGAGCTCTTACTACCTAGAAACAAACCAAAAATAGAGCTTATAATTAAGAGATTTTCAGGTAGGAGATAACTGTTGATTTTTCTACCAAACCGTTTAAACAGCATGTCTTTAAATCACGTCTGTGCTGCTGAAACTTAGAATTTTGTTTCAAAGTATGTCTTATTGTCCTTAGTTTTTCCTTTTTCTTATTAGAACCAGCAGTATTGCTGATTTGTTTCATTGATCCAACTGTATTCTTTGCTACTTTTTGACTTTTCCTCTTTACTAATGCATTTATAGCTTTGCATATCTGCTTATTTATGAGGGAAAATATAAAGGGCTGTTTTTTGTTGAAGGGCCTGCTCCGTTTGGTTCCAGTTGGGTCAAACATTATTGCATGTATCGAAAAGCAGCGAAGAAGTTCAACATGATCCCATTTGAGCACAGATCTGGAGGGAAACTTGTAAGTATTGGATTCAACGTAGAATAGATTTTAGTCTGTGAGAGCTAGTGTTTGAGGGTGTCATTTTAATGGTTTTTATTCACTGATACATAAATTTTGGTATTAAAATCTTGTTTTGGGATGAGCATGGTGGCTCACGCCTGTAATCTCAGCACTTTGGGAGGCTGAGGCGGGTGGATCACATCAGGTCAGGAGTTCGAGACCAGCCTGACCAATATGGTGAAACCCCATCTCTACTAAAAATATAAAAATTAGCCATGAGTGGTGGCAGGCGCCTGTAGTCCCAGTTATTCGGGAGGCTGAGAGAGGAGAATTGCTTGAACTGGGGAGGCGGAGGTTGCAGTGAGCTGAGATCGTGCCACTGCACTGCAGCCTGGGTGACAAAGTGAGACTTGGTCTCAAAAAAAAAAATCTTTGTTTTGTGTTTAAGTGAAACAACATACATGTTTTCTGAATTGCATGCGTGGGTTTTTAACCAGTACATACATATGTATGTATGTATGTATGTATGTATGTATGTATGTATGTATGTATCTATTTTTAAATTATACTTTAAGTTCTGGAATACATGTGCAGAATGTGCAGGTTTGTTACATAGGTATACATGTGCCATGGTGGTTTGCTGTACCCATCAACCTGTCATCTACATTAGGTATTTCTCCTAATGCTATCCCTCCCCTAGCCCCCGAACCCCAGACAGGCCCTGGTGTGTGATGTTCCCCTCCCTGTGTCTATGTGTTCTCATTGTTCAGCTCCCACTTAAGAGTGAGAACATGTGGTTTTAACCACTAGATACTTTTTAGGTGAACCATAGGATCCTTTTATGTCCCTGTTTGGAAGATAAAGATGGCAGTGACAGCAAGCTTTCATGACTCGTTGGTTCCTCAGTACTGATACAATGGAACTGACTTGCACAAATGTATTCATAGCCTGAAAACATAATAGAGTGATCTGTAATGAATTTTACTTTTGTTCAGTTAGACTTACAAAGTTCTCATGTAGTAGGTATTTGCCATTTAGTTAACTGCTCCTTCTGAAATAAAAACAGCAAAGCATAATAGTAAGAAAAGAGCAAGAAGACCTAACGGAGTTGGCTGTGTGGGAAAGGTGATCTTCATATGTATTTTAAATAGAACCTGCAGCTTATTAAAATAATTGATAGCCTAGAAACAATGCTTTCCCGCCAATGTTGAACATAAGTGGTAACACATTTTAAGAAAGCAGGTTAATTCATTACTTGCTGGGTGAATGGATATGGTTTTGCTTAGGTGAATAAAAAAACAACCTAAGTTCACTTCTATTTACTTATACTATGCCTTTCCCTGAAAAGTACTTAAAGCATCTTATACTAAAAACACATTTAGAAAATAATGAAATTGACATGAGAAATTAGTCATGGCAAGAGAAGGAAGTGAGGAGATGGCTCTTGAAGGTTAAGATCAAGCAACGGGTTTGAGACCGAGTTTCCTATCAGAGCTAATTCAAGTCCTAACATCTTTCTGCTTAGTGGTTATCTTTCTGTTTTAACCTCCAAATAATAATAATTATGTTTTGGAATATATCTGTGAGATTTTTAATATTTGTATATCTTAATGTTTGTTATTATTTAGAGATCTTCACGTTCTGGAAAAGGTTAAAATGTTCAATAACTGGCCAGGCATGGTGGCTCATGCCTGTAATCCCAGCACTTTGGGAAGCTGAGGTGGGCGGATCACCTGAGGTCAGGAGTTCAAAACTAGCCTGGCCAGCATGGTGCAATTCTGTCTCTACTAAAAATACAAAAATTAGCCAAATGTGGTGGTGCTTGCCTGTAGTCCCAGCTACTTGGGAGGTTAAGGCAGGAGAATTGCTTGAGCCTGGGAGGTGGAAGTTGCAGTGAGCTGAGATCATGCCACTCCAGCCTGGGCGACAGAGTGAGACTTCGTCTCAAAAAAAAAAAAAAATTCAGTAACTGTGTAGCATTGCAAATTAAGTAAAGATAGATTCAGGGTGACTCACATAGAAAAGAGAGAAACTGCATAGGTTAAATGGTTCTAGCTTTAGATTATCGAAATATCTGATCTAGGGCTATTGATTTACTTTTAGGTTGACCTGTATGGAATTACAATTTTAATAGGCCAAAAATGGTCATGTACTGTCTGTGACATGTGGTATAACATAGTATGAAATAAATTTTTACTCTTAAAAAAGAGTACAATAAGAGACTAACAGTATTCCAGTATCAAAAAACTATACTGTTAATCTGCCTTTAAAAATTAACATTTGGCCGGGCACAGTGGCTCATTTTTGTAATCCCAGCACTTTGTGGGGCCGAGGCAGACAGATCACTTGAGGTCAGAAGTTCGAGACTGACCTGGCCAACATGGCAAAACCATGTCGCTACTGAAAAACAAAAATTAGCCAGGCCTGGTGATGTGCACCTGTAATCCCAGTTACTTGGGTGGCTGAGTCACAGAGTCACTTGAACCCAGTAGGATGAGGTTGCAGTGAGCCGAGATTGCACCACTGCACTCCAGCCTGGGCAACAGAGCAAGACTCTATTTAAGAAAACAAAAAACAAAAAAAACACTGGAATTGTCTGGTTTAACATTACCATAATCAGTAAGATCTAGAAAATCTTAAGAATCAAGAGAATGCCTGGGTGCAGTGGCTCATACCTGTAATCCCAGCACTTTGGGAGGCCGAGGTGGCCAGATCACCTGAGGTCAAGAGTTTAACACCAGCCTGGCCAACATGGCAAAACCCTGTCTCTACTAAAAATACAAAAGTTAGCCAAGTGTGGTGGCACATGCTTGTAATCCCAGCTATTTGGGAGGGTGAGGCAGGAGAATTGCTTGAACCTGGTTGGTAAGCTCAGATTGTACCAGTAAGCTCAGATTGTACCACTTGAGCGTGGGTGACAGAGCGAGATTCCCTCTCAAAAAAAGAATCAGGAGAAGGCAAAAATATTAATGTTTTAGATTCGAAATAGCATTTGAATAAGCCAGTTTGAGAGAGGATAGGGTAAAGAAAAGGGACTTAAGATCTTAAACCTTGCTCCCCTGTTCTCCAGTATAGAATGGCTGAGTGTATATATGCTTATTCTGTAGTTTTTGAGAATGTTCCAAATGATTATTTGCAGGGGGATGGAGAGGTGTTCTCTTTGAAAGAGTGTACCAAGAGGCATACTGACTCCATTGACAGACGGTTTTGTTTCGACGTAGAAGCCGCTGATCGGTAAGTTATTGGAATTATTGGACATGGTGAAAGAGCTGTTTTAAAAAATGATTTAAAAAAACAGAAGGTGGTTGCAACTGTGATTTCCACGACCTGGAAGAATGTTATCTTGTTATGCTTCCAGGATGTGTGTTCATTATAAGCTGTTTAGTCTTGGTCACCGGGTTTAGCTATGGGGTGATAGTTTCATTTTGATTTAGCTAGGAATCATTCTAACCAGGGCTATCACTTAAAAAATAACCTTGGAGACTGGGTACAGTGGCTCACACCTTTAATCCCAACACTTTGATAGGCTGAGGTGGGCAGATCCCTTGAGGTCAGGAGTTTGAGATCATCCTGGCCAACCTGGTTAAACCCTGTCTCTACTAAAAATATAAAAATTAGCCAGGCATGGTGGCATACACCCATAGTGCCAGCTACATGGGAGGCTGAGGCAGGAGAATCACTTGAACCCAGGAAGTGGAGGTTGCAGTTAGCCAAGATGGTGCCAGTGCGCTCCAGCCTGGGCATCAGAGAGAGACTCTTTAAAAAAAAAAAATTTGCCTGGGAACTTTTTGTTGATCCAAGCCTAATTTGTAGCATGAAGTGAACAATGGTAAAAGGAACTGGGGACAAAGCTATAAAGGGGTGATAGGTAGCTATTAATACAGAACAACATTCATTTGTTCATGTGGGAGTTTTCAGTGTCTATATCTTGTATGTGATGGAGGATCTTAGGCAAACTCCTTTTGTTCAAAGATGAATTATTATTTTTTCTTATTCTATGATTTCCAGTTATTTAGTTGAAAAAGAATCTTTGCCATAGAGGAAGAAGTAGAAGAGAAAGGTTTGTCAGTATTACTACTTGTCTGGCATTAATTTCTATGTGCTTCAGTAGCATGAAGGAAAATGTTAGTGCTTATAGAATATTTACTTTTTAATGGCCGACAGTACAGTGATTCCTTGCCAGCCCTGATGTTGTCAGTTATGGTTTTTAGATAAGGCTGTTCCATGTTTGTATAATAAAAGCTTGTGAGATTTGTTGAAGCAAAAGTTCAGTTCGGGTCAGAACCCAGGAATACACAAGTAATTAATGCTGCTTCCTATCCTAGATGATATAGTTGAGTCTCTAGGGGTAGTGCAGAGAAGGAGGATCAGTGCTTCACTTTATGGTACATGAATTGAAGACTGTTTATTGTACATAGAAACAGGGCCTTAAGCATCGTCATAAATTTGTCACTACTGAGTAAAGGATGAGTGGTTAAATAAGGATTTTGTCAAGATGGGGAAAATATGAAAGAGAATGTCAGTGAAAAGAGGTTGGGTCTTGCTTTGTTGCCAGGCTGGTCTCAAAACTCCTGGACTCAAGCAATCCTCCCACCTTGGCCTCCCAAAGTGCTAGGACTGTAGGTGTGAGCCACTGTGCCTGGCCTAAATTTCCAGCCAATAAGAACTCTTCTGAACTTTAAGGGAGTTAGTTTGTATAACACAAGTTGAACATAACATCTGTGTGCACACACTCATGGGTAACATTGGATTCCTTTCTGAGTGCCTCTGTTCTAAATGCTTCTGTGTTTTAGCTCAGCTATTTCCCTGCCACAGCTCTCTCATGTAGTTGTTACTGTTTCTATTTTATGATGAGAAACTGAGGCACAGAGCATTTGAGTGATTTCCCCAAGGTAACGTAGCTAGTGGGCAGTTGAAGAGCTGAAGTTTGAATCCCTGCATTCTCTGCCTAGAGCCCCACATCTTTTCTTTTTCTTCTTTCTTTTTTTCTTTTTTTTCAGCTGGAGTCTCACTCTTTTTGTCCAGGCTGGAGTGCAGTGGCACCGTCTTGGCTCTCTGCAACCTCTGCCTACCAGGTTCAAATGATTCTTCTGCTTCAGCCTTCTGAGTAGCTGGGATTGTAGGCATGCACTACCACACCCACCCAGCTAATTTTTTTATTTTTAGTAGAGATGGGGTTTCACTATGTTGGCCAGGCTGGTTTTGAACTCCTGACCTCAAGTGATCCATCTGCCTTGACCTCCCAAAGTGCTGGGATTACAGGCATGAGTCACTGTGCCCAACCTGAGCCCCACCTGTTAACCACTGAGCTGTAAGTCTCCGCAGATTACCATATGATCAGAATGTTTCCTAAATAATTGACAAAGATGAGTCAGCAGGGCTGTCTCCTAGAGAATGTATTAAGTGAGGTGAATCTGATTAGTTTTGAAAGAGCAGGGCACTTCTAGTACTTTCACATATTGTTTTAATGCAGTTTAATCATTTTAATCATCCAAAGTCTCTGGATTTTCTCTGAGACCTTGATCATCCCCAATTTTTTTTTTGGTCAGCCATGATCCTTGTTATTATCGGAACCACTCTCCACCCCTCAAAGAGATTGGTTCTTACACATATGAAGGATAACACCTGAAGGTGTTGGACTCTTGGAACTGGGGAGGATTTTAGGTTGCTGATCTATTCCAGTGGGTTTCAGCTGCTTTATAGGGAGACCCTGTTTTCAAATGAAATTGCGTGCTAATGTATATATAAAGCCAAAAGAGTGGGTTTCCTTATTAAAGAGGCAGAGGGGACCTGGATCCCCTCCCCACACCCCCCTTTTAGTTTCCCTCTTTTTTCTTGGCGAAGTCTCTAGTTTATTACTATTGAGGCCCAAAGCTCCTTTCTGGGAACTCCTGGCAGGGGGACTTAATCTAGTTTAGATGGTTAAAGAAAGGCACACAGAGGGTCTGACATCTAAATGCTTAACTAAAGGGTTATCTGGAGTTGACTGGGATTGAGAGTCCTGTATCAGGCAGAGTGAATGTTGCATGCGGAGTCCTGGAGACAGGAGAGGGTGTGACCTGTTTGAGTCACCCAGTGTCACTAGTGCAAGGGCCAGAGAGAATGGGAGAAGAGGCTTGAAATGGGGCAAGGGCCGGAACTTGAGGTTTGTGAGCTTAATCCATTAAATAGTTTTAAGCAGGGCAGTGAGTGACAATTATATTTGTATTTCTCAAAGCTCATTCTGGCAGAGTAAGGAAGATTTGGAGGTGGCAAGAGTAGACAAGAGGAAGTAGTTTAAGGGCTGGGTGGGACAGCCAGGATTGGTTCGGGGGCAGTGGGGATGGAGCCAAGTAAGGGAGATTTTTGGGGATAAACTGG
The DNA here is from genome assembly GCA_963574635.1 of Cheracebus regulus. Classification (NCBI taxonomy): domain Eukaryota; kingdom Metazoa; phylum Chordata; class Mammalia; order Primates; family Pitheciidae; genus Cheracebus; species Cheracebus regulus. The sequence goes on along the minus strand of CAUYQU010002531.1, from coordinate 10,296 downwards.
GTGTTGCAGTGGAGGGTGAAGGAGCAGGGAAGGTTTCTGGCTTGAGTAACTAGATGGTACCGTTTACTAAGGTGGGAAACAAAGTAGGGGCATAAGGATGAGGGAAGATGGTGAAGTTAGTTTGGGTTATTGTATTAGTCCATTTTCATACTGCTATGAAGAAATACCTGAGACTGGGTAATTTATAAAGAAAAAGAGATTTACTATACTCAGTTCCATATGGTTGGGGAGGCCTCACAATCATGGCGGAAGGTGAAAGAGGAGCAAAGCCACATCCTACATAGCAGCAGGCAAGAAAATGTGTGCAGGGGAACTGCCCACTATAAAAACCATTAGACCTTGTAAGACTTATTCACTGTCATGAGAACAGCATGGGAAAAACTCACCCCCATGATTCAGTTACCAGGTCCCTCCCACGACACATGGGGATTATGGGAGCTGCAATTCAAGATGAGATTTGGGTGGGGACACAGCCAAACCATATCAGTCGTGTACAGTTAGATAGCTGTGGGTCATTATAAAGAGAAGCCTGGTAGGAAATTGGGTACAGAGTTTGGTGGCTATGGCTATATTTGATTAGGTATTCATGTTTGACCTCCTGAAACACTCCATCCTTTTACTTCCATGACACTAAACCGTTCTGGTTCTCCTCAGATCTCTTGGGCCTCTGCAGTTCAGCCATTGCTCCTTAAACCTTGCCATTTCCTACAGCTGTCTTTCTGTATCCGTCCATTCTCATGGTTTCACTCTGAAAGTATATCTCTCTGTAATATGTAGTTTTCTTACCTTTTTCTGTGTTTTGAGCTGCTTCTAGAATCTTTAGCTCCCTAATCCTAAAATCTGAGATCTATAATGCTTCCAAATTCAAGCTTTTTTAGTGCTAGCATGATGCCACAAGTGGAACATTCCATACCTGACCTCATATGATGGATGGTAGTCAGAGCTTTGCTTCATGCACAAAATTATTAAAAATGTTGTACAAAGTTACCTACGGGCTATATGTATAAGGTGTATATGAAAGATACATGAATTTCTTGTTGAGATTTGGTTTCTATTTCCAATATATCTCATTTCGTATGTGCAAATATTCCAAAATCCAAAAAAATCTGAAATCTCAAACCCTTCTGGTTGCAGGCATTTTGGATAAAGGATACTCAACGTGTGCATCTCCAATTCTGCTCTTTTTACAATTCTTGGTAATTTCACTATGGCTTTAGATGATCCTTTTGGCACTTCGCGTCTTTTTGAGCTCCTGTCCTTTGGTGATCTTGTTCTTTACCGTACCTCAGCCATTCCCTCTGGTACTCATTCCTTAGACCTTGTCATTGCAAGGAACTGTAGTCCTCAGCAATCCTGATTGCAAGACTTTCTTTCTGACACCACCTTCTTTCCTAATAAGTACCCTTAGATTCCCCAGTTATGCCCTACAGTCTGTTCTTCCTCATATCCTCACTTTCTTCCTTTACTAGTTGAAATTTCGTAGTCACTCATCACAGTCCCTTTTTCATACCCTTCATTCTTTATTGTGCTTGTGTACACAACCCCAACTTAAGATTCAGTTCTGCCTTCTCTCTTTCTAGAGAGGCAAATTCTACTGTATTTATGGGATCACTTGAAATACATAACCACTGTCCTCCAATAGGCCATTCATGGTAGCCACTCATCATACAGTGTTTTCTTTTTTTTTCTTTTTTCTTTTTTGGAGATGGAGTCTTGCTTTGTCACTCAGGCTGGAGGGCAGTGGTACCGTCTCTGCTCACTGCAACGTCTGCCTCCCAGGTTCAGGCAGTTCTTCTGCTTCAGCCTCCTGAGTAGCTGGGACTATAAGTGTGTGCTACCATAGCCAGCTAATTTTTGTATTTTTAGTAGACGGTGTTTCACCATGTTGACTAGGCTGGTCTTGAACTCCTGACCTTAAGTGATCCACCTTAGCCGCCAAAAGTGCTGGGATCACAGGTGTGAATCACTGCACCTGGCCCATACTGTGTTTTCTTAGTTCCTGTATTCTCCCAGTTGAATATTTCATATTTTCCTCTCTTTTAAGCTCTGACACTGCCTCCCTTCCCTAATGACTGTGTCCTATTTCGTTGTGAAAATAGAAGCTGTAACAAGAGCTCTTTCCTACTGCATACACCCACCTCCACCCTCAGTGTCCAGACACCCTGCCTTTCCTCCGTGACTGTGGGAGCTCCCTGTGTTCCTGATGGAAGCCAACTCCTCTGTTGAGGTGTTTCCATTTCCTCTTCCCATCCTCTCTCCACTTCTCCAGGATATTACTCAAGCACTCTACTTTTTCTTTCTTGTTAACATTAGTTTTGTCTCCCGTCAGCAGGTGAAATGCTCTTTTTCAGACATCTTAAAAAACAAAAGCCACTACAGCCACCATCACCAATGAAACCACCCTTCCCTTTCATTTACTACCCATTTTTTTTACTCTATAAACAGCAACAATTCCTGAAAAAGCTGTGATATTTATGGTCTCAAATTTCTTTTCCGGCCAGGCGCAGTGGCTCACATCTGGAATCCCAGCACTTTGGCAGGCCAGGGTTGGTAGATCACCTGAGGTTAGGCGTTTGAGACCAGCCTCACCAATATGGTTAAACCCCATCTCTTCTAAAAATATAAAAATTAGCTGGGCGTGGTGGTTGCTTGTAGTCCCAGCTACTTAGGAGGCTGAGACAGGAGAATCGCTTGAACCCGGCAGGTGGCGGTTGCAGTGAGCCGACATCGTGCCACTTCACTCCAGCCTGGGTGACAGAGGGAGACTCCGTCTCAAAAGAAAAAAAATTTTTTTTCTTTTCTCTTCTCTTTTGAGCTCTGTACTCCGGCCTTTGCCCCACTCTCCACTGTAGTTGTTTTTGTTAAGGTCTCCATGTTGCTGTGCCCGGTGGTCGATTCCCAGTGCTCGTGGTCTTCCCTCACAGCATCCCTGACATGGCCTGTCACTCTCCTCCATCATACACTTGCTTCAAGGACATCACACCTCCTCCTCGCATCACTAGCTTCTTCACTCTTTATAACCCTTTGCCAGTTCTTTGTTTTTCAGACCCCTGGATGCTGGAGTTCTCTGGGTTTAAAAGGCATTTCAAACAGTGTAGTTGTGGGGAATACTGATTGTTTTTTGAAAGTTTTCCAAGAAGTCTTGGGGGTGGGAGGGGGGTTGTTACATTCCCCTAACATCTTATATAGGTATATGAATTCACTCCAACTATATAAATACTAATGTATAAATCTTCATTTTTTTCATAAAAGTTATGCATGCCTATTGTAAGTCTGAACTTTTTCTAAAGCCCCTTGGTTAACTTAGAAAATAATTTTCTTTATGTGTGCATCTCCTTTAGTCTAAAAGATCAAGCTGCTTTTAAAAAACAAATACAGACTCCCCCTTTTTTATTTTATTTCCTCATTTCTAAACAGAGAAACATTCACTCTGGTTTGGCTTTACCAATAGATACTGTTTGGGGTCCCTTAATTTCCTGCCATTGACCACCATCTATGTTTACATTTAATCTCATGTGTGGAGCAAAATATGGCAGGAGGTGAATGTACTTTGAGGTCTGTAATTCTGGGGCCTTGAAAGTGTTATTTAGTGAAAAATGTGAACAAAATAGGCTCTTGTCTATTTTCCTGATCCTAAGTGGAATGAGGAATCAGAGAATTAAAAGTAATTTGTTCCTTGTCTATTAGATTATGAATTCTATGAGGGTAGGAACACTGCCTTACTTAGTATTACTTGGTATCGTAATACCAAATGTAATGCTTTATACATGGTAGACATTTATCAGATTTGTACTAGATTAAATGAAATTGAATTGTTGTTCAGAAGTGACCGAACTGTGATTAGATTCAGTCAAGCAACTGTCAGCCAACTGTCCTTTTCTTCTGCCCCACACTGCTACACCGTGAGCTCCAGTGTCTTCATTGTGCGTCAAGAAAAATATACCTAACCTGTTGTGGAGTGTGCGGATACTATAAATGGATTGCTGATGGAGTTTGTACAATATTTGTATTGGGTACCTTCTTTTTTTCTTTTTCTTTCTTTTTTTTTTTTGAGATGGAGTTTTGCTCTTGTCGCCTAGGTTGGAGTGCAATGCCGGGATCTTGACTCACTGCAACCTCCGCCTCCCAGGTTTGAGTGATTCTTCTGCCTCAGCCTCCAAAGTAGCTGGGAACAGGAGTACACCGCCATTTCCAGCTAATTTTTGTATTTTTGCTAGAGATGGGGTTTCACTGTGTTGGCCAGGCTGGTCTTGAACTCTTGACCTCAGGTGATCTGCCCCCCTCAGCTGCCCAAAGTGCTGGGATTGTAGGCATGAGCCATGATATCGGCATGGCCCTTGTATTGGATACCTTATTATAGCAATTTAACAGTTGATTGTATATGTCTAATGTAAACATATTTTGTCTTCTTTACAAGTATCTGTTTTTGCTATTTTTTTTTTGTTTCCTGTGTTGGGCAATCAGGTAGCATTTTGAAGTAGGTGATATTTAAGAAACTGCACAGTGGAGTCTGGGCTTGCATTTGATCTGTATAGATATAAATCAAGAGCTTTAAATGATTTGTGCCATTATTTCAGATCAGATTTGGTTGCATATAACAGAAAAATCAGGATGGCTTAAATGGTATCAAAGTTTATTTTTTCTCTTGTTTGGAAGTCCAGAGGTTGCCAGATCAGGGTTGACAGATATAATCCTGCCCTTTCTTGAGCATGGTTTACCTTCCCAGTCACCCACGGTACGAGGCAGCATATAGCACTGTCTCTGGTTGTAGGGACATTTCCCAGTGATTGCATAGACTACTTTTGCTCACAGACTATTGGCTGGAATGGATTTATGTGGTTACACCTAATTGCAACGGAGGCTTCTAAATCCTAAGGTTGGGAAATTGTTGTCTTTTGTTTTCAGAGGTCCATGTACTATTCTAGTACTTCACTGTTACTGAGAACCAGTGAGAGAATGGCTAATAGAGGCTGGGATGGAGCCTAGCTAACCATTACTACTTTGATTGTCAATGGTTAGATGGATGTGTGCTTCATTTTTTTTCTCCCTCAATTTACTAAAAGGTTACTCTGAATTTTTCTTAGCTAAGAGACAGCATTTAAGACCACAGATTTGAAAATCAAGTCTGATAAGGGACTTACTTCTAGAATATATAAAGAACCATTATAACTCAATAATACATAGACAAGTAACAACAATATGGTCAAAAGACCTGAATTAGACATTTCTCCAAAGAAAATATGCAAGTGGTTAATAAGTACATGAAAAAATGCTTAATATTGTTAGCCAGTAGGGAAATGCAAATCAAAACCACAATGAGTTACCACTCTTACCTACTAGGATGGACATAAATAAAAAGCCAGATAATAAGAGGTACTGGCAAGAATATAGAGAGATTGAAATCCTCATACACTGAGGGTGGGAATTTAAATGGAATAGCTGCTTTGGAAAACAGTTCAGCAGTTCTTCAGAAAATGAAACACAGCATTGCCATCTCACCCAGAAATTCTACTCCTAGCTATAAATTCAAGAGAAATGAAAGCATATGTTTACACAAAAACTTGTGCGTGATAGTTCATAGAAGCATTATTCATAATAGCCAAAAAGTAGAAACAACCCAAATGTCTATTAAGACATGAATGGATAAATAAAATGTGGTAGAGCCATATGATGAAAAATGATTTAGCAATAAAAAAGAATTAATACATGCTACTATATGAATGACACTTGAGAACATAATGCTAAGTGAAAGAAGCCAGTTATAAAAGGCCATGTATTATGATTTCATTTATAAAAAATGTCCAGGATAGACACATCTATATAGACAGAGAGTAAATGAGTAATTACCTAGGTCTGGAGGTTTGGAAAGAAATGGGGAATGAGAGCTAATGGGTACAGGTTTTCTTTTTCCCCTCAGGGTAATACAAATGTTCTAAAATTGATTTTGGTGATGGTTATGCATCTGTGGATATGTTAGAAGCTGTTGAATTGTGCGTCGTAAGTGGATAAATTTTATGGTGTGAATTACATCTTAATAAAGCGATTTTAAACAATGAAACACAGCTGCAAATAAATACCTACCATAACTAAAAGAAGGGTCTTAAATCACTATAAACTAGCACTGCATGACATCAGCCACATTTCAGAGACCTTGGCATGTGAAAAGATCAGGTCACTCAATTTTTTAGGTTGGAGATATTACATTTTGTATGGATATTTTCTCCATGGCAAGTGGTAGTCCGTTAGGAGGTGTAGCTTTCTTCCCTGAAGGGTGGCATATCACTCTTCCCCCGCCCCAACGATTTTGTTATATAACGTGCTGTTAGCTTTGTTGGCATGCTTGCCACATGCCACTTTGTGCTGTGACCCCCCCACACATTTGCTTGATAAATAATTACCATTCTGTGAAAGTTCTCCCACACATCACATTCAGGCACTGCTTGAAGAAAATGCTTCCCGTTTTGCTCTCATTAATCTGACATTTCAAATATTATATTTGGTTTCATTTTGCCTGGTTCCCGTATATCACTCTTGAAAAGATGGCAAGATGCTTCTGACTTTTAGAATTTACTCATTTATATTTTTATGTTGAGGATGAGAGGAGGAAATCACCTATGTATCTGAAGCATTAGGCGCTTTAGAGTGATTTTATACCAACAACTTTATTTAGCATCTGTGTGCGTGATGCTGTGCCGTTTCTCACTTTAAAAGAGTGAGTTACAAGCATGTTGCCTTCAGAAGCTCATGCAATTTGACTGGATATAAGAATGTTTATGTAACACATTAACTGTACTAATATTTGTAAGCATTTTACAGAGCCTCTCATCCAGGCACCTTGACAGTTGTTGACTGTTTTTGACACTGAGGGTACAACAATAAACTAGAAAGTAAAAGACTTGAAATTCAGGGAACTCACAGACCTGGTGGATTTAGAATCAGATAACAATTCGGAGGTGTGAGGTGCTATGGAAGATGAGTAGCGTGAGGGAGTGTGGGGTTGGCTGGAAGAGCTTACTAAAGACAGTGATTTTTAAAATCGACTCTTGAAGATTAGGTAACCAGTTTGGAGACTCGGAGGGAGGGGGCGCCCAAGGCAAACAGGAATCACAGGAAGTATGGAGAACACATGTTGAGATAATCCGGTAAGTCACAGGTTCTCAACTATGGACGATGTTGCTCCCAGGGGACATTGGGCAATATCTGGAGACACTGATACAATTTATTTTAACTGTGTGTTTTGGGGTTGGGGATTAGAGGAAGGCAGGGAGTTGCTACAGACATCTAGAGGGTAGAGGACAGCCATGCTGCTGAACACCCTACAGTGCGCAGGGCAGGCTTCTGCAGCAGAACATCATCTGGTACAAAATGTCAGGAGTGCCGCTGCTGAGAAGTCCTGATTTAATGCCTGTGATAAGACAGAGACCCCTACAAATACTTGTGGAATTGAATGGAAGTAGTAAACTTTTTAAATGTAAATTTTTTTATGTAAGTGGAATTATACCTTTTTGTTGAGATGGAGTTTTTGCCTTTGTTGCCCAGGCTGGAGTGCATTGGCACAATCTCAGCTCACTGCAATCTCTGCCTCCCAGGTTCAAGCAGTTCTCCTGCCTTAGCCTCCCCAGTAGCTGGGATTACAGGCATGTGCCACCATGCCCGGCTAATTTTTTGTATTATTTTTAGTAGAGACAGGGTTTCTCTATATTGATCAGGCTGGTCTCAAACTCCCAATCTCAGGTGATCTGCTGACCTTGGCCTCCCAAAGTGCTGGGATTACAAGGGTGAGCCACCATACCCGGCTGAAATATGTATATATTTCAATGAATACACACACACACACACACAGATGTGTACATATATATATATATATATATGAGAGGTTCTATAAACGGCTTACAAATATTAGTACAGTTAATGTGTTACATAAACATTCTTATATCCGGTCAAATTACATGGGCTTCTGAAGGCAACGTGCTCTTAACTCACTCTTTTAAAGTTAGAAATGGAATGGCATTATGCACACAGATGCTAAATAAAGTCATTGGTATAAAATCACTCTAATAAATTGCCTAATGCTTCAGATACATAGGTGATTTCCTCCTCTCATCCTCAATGTAAGAACATCGATGAGGGAATTCTAAAAGTCAGAAGCATCTTGCCATCCTTTCAAGAGTGAATCATATATATGTAATATATATTTCAATAAAAAAGTAACCATAGCTTAATTTGGTTATAGTATAAGCATGAAGTAAAGCAATGATGGAAAGGGCTCTGTGTGTCTTGACTCTTCCATGTGATTCATTCAGTGATGATCCAGTTATTCAGGAACTATCAAGATAGTAGAGAGAAGAGCAAAGAAAGTTATTTTAAAAGAATGTTAGTGGAACTGGTAGAACACGGAGTGGGTACAATTAGAAACAGCATTTCTAGTATATAGCCCTCTGTTTTTTTCATAGAATGTAAGAATTTGCTCTAATGATGATATTGTTGATGGTGATGTATTGAAAGACACGTTTTATACTTGGCTCTGATATTTAAATGGAAATCTGAATTGACATTAATATGGATTTATTTTTAAATTGTATGCTGAAGGACATTGGAGTATGGGCCGTAGAAAAATGTTTAGTTTTGTGAATAAAGCCAAAATCAAACATTTTGTACAAGAGTTTTTGTGGAGGTACGTCTTCATTAATTTTGCATAAATACTTTATTGTGGGATTGCTGGAGTATGTTAAATGTATGTTTGACTTTTCAGGCAATTAAGGTTACAAAGTAATTTTGCCCTCTCACTAGCAAAGTATGAGAGTTCCATTTGCTCCACTTTCTTGCTAACCTTTGGTTATGTTAATGTTTTTCATTTTAGCCAGTTTTGACTATTGATGTTGAGCACTTCTTCCTGTGCTTATTGGCCATTTATGTTTCTTCTGTCATGAAGTGTCTTGTTAAAATGTTTTGCCCATTTAAAAATTGTGGTGTTTGTCTTTTTGTTATTGAATTGTAGGACTTTTTTATTCTAGAAACAAATCATTTACCAGACATAATTGTGAATATTTTCTCTGATATGTGGCTTGTGTATTTTTTTTCTTCAGTGTCTTTCGATGAGAAGAACATTTTAACTTGAATTTATCAGTTAAAAAAAATTTATTGGTAAGGCTTTTTGTGCCAAGACATTTTTTTTTTTATTCTAAGGTTTTGAAGAAATTTTCCCATGTTTTCTTACAAAAGTTTTATAATTAGTCTATGACCTATAAAGATTTTTGGGGGATGCATGGTGTGAGACATGAGGGTTGAGCTTTATTTGTTTTTTCACCAGGTAAATAGCCAGTATATCCAGCACCATTTATTAATAAAGACTTTCCTCTCATTTAATTGTTTTAGCACCTCTCTCAAAAATCACTTGACTGTGCATCTGTAGGTCTATTTCTAGATTCTCTATTCTGTTGCATCTCTGTCTGTTTTTTTTTTTTTGCCAGTAACACACTTAACCATGATTATTGTTAGTCATGTGGTAAAAGTCCTCTGTTCTTTTTAAAACAATTTTGGCTATTGTAGGTGCTTAGTGTTTCCATATTAATTTTAGAATTAATTTATTTTTACAAAAAAACCCCAAACTCATAGATCAGTATCGTGAATATAGAACCTTACAGTTCATGAACTCGACTTTCCATGTATTTAGAGCTTTCATTTATCCCAGTAATGTTTTACAGTTTTCAGCCTAGAGATCATGGACATTTGTTTGGTGTTAAAATTTCCCTAAATATTTTGTGTTTCTGCATGATAATTTAAAATATTTGTTTTACCTTTAATTTCCAACTGGTCACTATTAGTATGTAGAAACACAGTTTTTGTATCTTATAGTATTGCTAAGGTCACTTATTAGTTCTGTTAGTGCTGACAGTTTCTTTAGGATTTTTTAACGTACACGGTGATTTTGTATGTGATCAAAACAGCATTAGGGCCAGGCATGGTGGTTCACCCCTATAATCCCAGGACTTTTGAAAGCTGAGGCAGGAAGATCACTTGAGCTCGGGGTTAGAGACCAGCCTGCATACATAGTGAGACCCTGTCTCTTAAAAAAAAAAATAAAAAATTCACCAGGTATTGTGATGTGTGCCTGTGGTCCCAGCTACTGAGGAGACTGAGGTGGGAAGACAGCTTGAACCCAGGAGGTTCAAGGCTGCAGTGAGTCATAATCACGTCACTGTAGTCCATCCTGGGCAACAGAGAAAGACCCTCTCTCCAAAAAAAAAAAAAAAAAAAAAAAAAAACGGACAGCGTTATTTCTTCCTTTGTGTGCTG
>CAUYQU010002529.1:0-11293 GCA_963574635.1 Cheracebus regulus | reverse complement strand
GCTCACTGCAACCTCCACCTCCCAGGTTCAAGTGATTCTCCTGCCTCAGCCTCCCAAGTAGCTGGGATTACAGGCGCCTGCCACCATGCCTGGCTAATTTTTGTATTTTCAGTACAGAAGGGGTTTCACTCTGTTGGCCAGGCTGGTCTTGAACTCCTGACCTCCAGTGATCTGCCCACCTCGGCCTCCCAAAGATTACAGGTGTGAGCCACCATGCCTGGCCTCTGAATATAATTTGAACTTAAATTTGAGAAACTATTACTTTAGGTTCTAATTTGTTGATAAGCTTTATAGATATGGCTGTTATGTTATGGTTTTAGAAATCTTACTAGTGGTCCCAAAATGTGCAGAGCTTCAAAGTACTTTTTTTTTTAATTATAGAAAACATCTTAGCATTAATTTTAAGACACAAATTTTGTAGGTTGCTCTATGTCAACACCTCATTATTTGCTTATGTGGTACTATACTAATTTATGTGGCAGTGTCTAAAGGTTGATAAGGTGAAAATGTAGTTTCATTTCTATATTAAAATAGCATGCTACCTTGACAGCTAAAAGGAAGGCCATGGCAAAGAGCAGCAGTTCTTGCCTCTAAAGTCATACTTTAACACACTTTTTTTTTGTTTTGCCACTGCTTAGGAAAAAAGTGAAGCCTTTTGTTTCCTTAATTTAGTTTAAAGGAAAATGGAAGACGTCCTCTATGAAGTTTCTTTATTTACTTGTTTGTATTGAAGTTGCATTAGTGTTCAAAATACTCAAGAGTATCTGATAGCTTGATGTGGTAGGAAGTGACACAGAGAAATCATGGTTTTAGATACAGACAAATCCCAACTCTACCATTTATTTATTCTTTGATAACTCCTTAACTTCTCTGTCTTCCTGTAAGAAATTAGAGTTCTTATATTAACGTAATAAGATGTGAGAAGTTAATTCTGTGTTGATATAACTGTGCCTTAATAGAATTTTTAAATAATTTTGATATAATTCTAGAGTTTCAGAAAAGTGGCAAAAAATAGTAAAAGAATCCACATATATCCGCTACTAAGATTTCCTGCATGCTAACATTTTAAAACCATGTTTGTGTTACCATTCTCTCTTTCCTTTTTCTATACTTATAGTAAGGTCTTTTTCGGACCCACTTAAGAGTAAGTTGCAGGCATGATGTCCCTTTACCTGTTAATATTCTGGAATGAATTTCCTACATCCAAGACCATTTTCTTATATAACAGTAAAATTGTCAAAGTCAGCAAATTAATGCCAATACAATATTATCTAATCTACAGACATTACTCAGATGTTCATAGTTGTTCCACCAGTACTATTAGATCTGTTCTAATCTTTGTATTAGATCTTTCATTGTATTTAGGTAGCAAGTTTCTTTAGTCTGTTTTAATGCAGACATTTCCTCAGTCTTTGTTTTTCATAACCCTGACATTTTTTAAAAGTACAGGTCATTTATTTTTTAGAATGTCCCTTAGGATGTATTTGTCTGTCAATCTGAGTTGTGACTTTTTAGCAGAAACGTCCAGAAGTGATCTTCTGTCCTTTGCAGTACATATCAGAAAACACATGGTATCAAATCAACCCATTACTGGCGATATAAAATCTGATTTGGTTGTGGTGTTATCTTTCAGTTTTTTTACGTTTGTCATTTATCCTTTTATACAGCTGACCCTTGAACAACACAGGGTTTAGGGGTGCTGATCCATGTGCAGTAGAAAATCCAGGCATAACTTTTGACTCTCAGAAGCCTAACTACTGACAGCCTGCTGTTGACCAGAAGCCTTACTGATAACATAAACAGTTGATTGACACATATTTTTGTATGTGATATATATTATATACTGTATTCTTAACAATAAAGCAAGCTAGAGAAAAGAAAATTTTTAAAAATCATAAAAGAGAAAATATGTTTATTCTTCATTAAGTGGAAGTAGATCATCATAAAGGTCTTCATCCTTGCTGTCTTCATGTTGAGTAGTAAGCTGAAGAGGAAAAGGAGGGATTGGTCTTGCTATTGCAAAGGTAGAAGAAAAACTGAGTTTAAGGGTACCCACTCACCCAGCTCAAGCCCCTGTTGTTCAAGGGTCCGCTGTAATCAATAGGCTTCTCGTGAAGATACTTTGAGACTGTAAATAACCTGTTTCTTCTTAAACTATCAAACTTCCGTCCACTAGTTTTAGCATCTATTAGTGGTTCTTGTTTGAAACAGTTTGTTTTTTGTTTTTTTTTTTTTTTGAGACAGGTTATCATTCTGTCACCCAGACTGGAGTGCAATGGCGCAATCTTGACAAACTGCAGCCTCTGTTTCCCAGGCTCCAGTGATTCTCCAGCTTCAGCCTCCTATGTAGCTGGGACTACAGGCATGAGCCACCAATGCCTGGCTAATTTTTGTATTTTTTGTAGATACAAGGTTTTGCCATATTACCCAGGCTGGTCTTGAACTCCTGAGCTCAAAGTGATCTGCCCTTTCAGCCTCCCAGAGTGCTAGAATTATAGCCACCACACCCGGCCTGAAACAGTTATTACCATGGTGACTGCCAAGTACATGATATTAGAATTTTTAACTGATTATTTGTAGTGGCCAAATCACAACCGTGTATTATACTTTGAATGTCTAGATTTGCTTAGCAAAGAATTATTGGGAGATAGTTGTTTTCAATCATTTGAAGGGTTTTTTGTTTGTTTGTTTTTGCAAAGAGTAGGAAGACACAGTTTATGTTGCTTCAGCAGGCAGAATTACAGCAACAGGGCAAAAGTTACAAGTAGGAATACTTCAGTACTTCATATGTTTTAAACTTCTAGTGGTACTGTCCCACACTGGCACATACCACCTTAGAAAGTAGTGTATTTTCTGCATGGAGGGAATGTTTCTTTTGTTTCTTGAATGTCTACTATGGTACCATCTCTGTGCCAGGCACCCTTGTGCATATACTCATTTAATTTGTTTTATAGATGAAGGAAGAGTCAGTTGCACAATTCAGCTAGATCCATGTCTTACTGATTTCAGGGCTCTTCCTCTTTGTATTACATTTTACAGCTAGATGCGGAAGTTTCAGTATTTCAAGGGTGGGATGGATTCAGTAATTCTAATATCATTTCCAAAACCTGTGATTCTATGAGTATGCCTATTGCTTTGTATCATGTGCTACTTGATTTCCAGATACTGCTAAACTATAACATACTATTTTTTTTTAAGGCTAGTCAAGTAAAGCAGTAGGAGTGGAGAAGCAACAAAGAAATCTGTAACTGGTTGTGATCAATTAGTTGTAAACACCACTGCACTCGGACCAGCCTATAACATACTCTTTTTAAGAACCATTTCTGTGTCTCTCGGCAGTAGATTTGTAATTTTAATTATGGCACATGGGTTGACATCAAAATTATTTTTGAGCTAGGTTGTTTAACTGTGGATGTTTAGGACTTTGATATTCAAATTCTGGTAGGATATGGAAGTCAGCAAGTTTGTCTTTAGACAAAATAAGCTCAGTTTTGGATCTCTTGGACTTAAGAGGTGGTAAGAGTACATCTACTCAAAGTGCCCCTCAGACAACTAGAAATGTAGGTCAGGAGCTTCAGGGGGAGTTTAGGAATTAGGTAGAGATTTAGGAATTACCTGCAGAGAGGATAATTGAAGAAAATGGGTTTGAATATATAAATAATTTCCAGGGGAGCAAGATTAGAGAGAATAGGACCAAGGACATACATTTAGTTTTCAAATTTTGAAATACTTAGTATTTCCAAGACTAGAGGAAAAGGAGGAATGTCGATATGTCCAGGGATGGAGGAAGGAGAGTAGGACCGAAATCAGACATGTTTTTCTTCTAGGAGCTTAACAGTTTTTTAGAAAAAAATTATAATAAAAATGAACAGTTGGGAGCTAGATACTTTTCAAGCTGTATCATAATGGAGGTGGCCGAATCTTAGGAGAGATATTAATGAGAAAGGCTTGAAATAATAAAATATTTTAAAATCCAGAGTTATTAAGCAATACAAAATAAGAGAAGAAAAAAGAGTCTGTGGGTAATGATAGATTTAAAATAATTGTAGTTATTTCCTTTATCATAGTCTCATCTACATGCAGATTGGAAACTGAAAAACAGAAGAAGAAATATGTGGGAAATAATAGGGTGGGAAAAAGTACTGTATCCCTCAGCTGAAATGCTTGGTACCAGAAGTGTTTGGTCTGGGTTCCCGAGAGGCTGGCACGTCTGCCGGGGACTCCTGGCCAGCAAGAGGGTCCCAACCTGAATAGGGGAGTGCGCAGAAAAAAGAGAAGACAGGCAAGTGGGGTCTGGAGGACTGAGTAAGCAATGCTTACACAGCAATGCTTATACAGCAGCTTTATTGTGCACACAGTTAGTATATATATGTTTGTCCTACGTCATTAACAGGAACAGATACCATTATCTCATACATGAAAGCAGCACATAAGAACAATAGTAAAATCAGATACATAATTGGGTACAATCAAATCACACAGGTGGTGGGGAAACCTATCGTTAAAAGTTACTGACCTATGCAAGGCACCAGAGAGGCAGAAACCCATTATATTTGCGCAGTCACAAGAACAAGTACAGGACCCAATAGTGGGTAAACAAAGTCATAAATCAGATACAGAAACTGGACACATTGTCCTGTCAGACCACATGCAGGCCACATCACAGTCTCACAAAGTTCTTTTTATAATTCCTTTACCTGCAGTTCCTACTTTCCCATAGTTCGACTGCCTCCAACGGGAAACTGTGTCCGGGCTCAAGCTCACCAGTGAGGCCCAATTCTGAGGGGGTCTCACATGGGAACAAACCCCACAGAATGTTTCTGTGTCTGTATTTTTTTTTTGAGATGGAGTCTCTCTCTGTTGCCAGACTGAAGTGCAGTGACGTGATCTTGGCTCACTGCCACACTGCCTCCCAGGTTCAAGCTACTCTCCTGCCTTAGCCTCCCGAGGAGCTGGGACTACAGGCACGCACCACCGTGCTGGGCTAATTTTTATATTTTCAGTAGAGATGGGGTTTTACCATATTGGCCAGGCTGGTCTCAAACTCCTGACCTCGTGATCTACCCACTTTGGCCTCACACAATGCTGGGAGGTGTGTGTCTGACCTGCCCGGACCCTCGGCGCTTGAACCCCGAAGCACAATTGAATTACACGAAATGGACTGGGGGTTCAGGCTTTATTGGAGAGTCTCCGGGCGGGCTAGACTCGCACACAAGGGATGACTCAGCAACCGCGCCGGTTCTTTCTGGTCTGCGTCTTTTATACAGGCATGGGTGCCGGGGAGGGGAAAGCTGACGGGGCAGGCGGTGATTGGTCTGCCAGGCTGCTAGGCGGGAAGCTGAGGGGGCAGGCGGTGATTGGTCTGACTGCTAGGCGGGAAGCTGATGAGGCAGTCAGTGATTGGTCTGTTTGACTGCTAGGCAGGAAGCTGATGAGGCAGTCGGTGATTGGTCTGTTTGACTGCTAGGCGGGAAGCTGATGAGGCAGTCGGTGATTGGTCAGGGCGATCTGCTGAGTGGACGCCTGGGTGGGGTAGGAAGAATTTTTTCTTTTAGGGACTTTCCAGCCTGGCGTTTTCCATGCGGTTAGGGTCTGCGCGGGGACTTTCAATCAGGTGTTCTATATTCAGCTGGGGCCTGGGTGAAAGAAAGGGGGGGTGGAAGGCCTGCGTCCCCCTCCGGACAGTGTGAGCCACCACACCCGGTCTGTTTCTGTGTCTCTTTGTTTTGCTTACCTGGGAAGGAGAGTTGTGTCTGGTCCCAGGCCAGGCACAGGTGCAGGCATGCTCCTGAAGAGGGAGACCCAGGCATGTCAGATCAACTTCCCTTTTTCATTCCTAAGACTGTAAACTTCCCCTTTTCATTCCTAAGACTGTAAACTGAAGCCCTTTGCATATGTAATTCCTGAGACTGTAAACTGAAACCCTTTTTCATATGTAATTCCTGAGACTGTAAACTGAGACTCTTTTCATATGTTAAGCTATAAACCTAAGATTCTTCCACGTGTGACATCTAAAGTATAAGCCTATATAAAGAAGGAATCTTCCTTTGTCAGGCATTGTTAAGGCAACAATACCACCTTGCTCCCGGCCGAATAAACTCCTTCCTCCCATATTCGGTGTCTGAGAGATCGGTTTCCCGCGGCCGCCCCTGCTACACTCCCCCATCCTGAGTCTGCTTTTAGCTTCCCTATCTTAGTGCACCTACAGGGAAAGGAATATGCTTATTTGGGCCCACTGTTTTATTGGAGCCCACTGTATGAGTGTGAAGTTGGGTAGTTACCCAAGAGACTATCTCCCTCCTTCTGTGCCTGAGCTGTCTTATCTATGTTTTACTGTTGCTAGAAGAGAAGTGATTTCCTTGAAATGCATGAATTCCAAAAGAGAGCTGGAACTTAAAATGGTGGTGTTAGTCTGAGATGATGGTGATCCTGCTCTGTCAAGTGGCTCCTCTGCACAAGGTACAGTTCTAGACACTGAGGGCATGGCATTGAGAAGGACAGACATCTGCGGACGCGGTGGCTCACGCTGTAATCCCAGCACTTTGGGAGGCCAAGGCAGGAGGATCACTTGAAGTCAGGAGTTTAAGACTAGCCTGGCCAACATGGTGAAACCCTGTCTCTACTAAAAATACAAAAATTAGCCAGGCATGGTGGCATCTGCCCATAATCCCAGCTACTCAGGAGGCTGAGGCAGGAGAATCGCTTGAACCTGGGAGGCGGAGGTTGCAGTGAGCCGAGATCATGCCACTGCACTCCAGCGGGGGGGAGAAGAGTGAGACTCTGTCAAGAAAAAAAAAAAAAGAAAACAAAAAGCAAGGGGACAGACATAAATAAATCCCTACCCTCATGGAGCTTACCTTCTAATGGCAGAGAAAGAAAATAAACAAGATACATAAGTGAAACATAGAATACGTTAGGTAGTGGTCAGTGCAAAGGAGAAAGATATAGAAGGGAAGTGATGTGGGGAGGGGCAGCTACAATTTTGGATAAAGTAGCCAGAGAAGGCCTCACTAAGGTGATATCACTAAGGTGTTATATACTGTTACCTAGTATCACTTTGGGGAGGTTTTCTCTGGCTACTTAACCTAAGTAAGTTATCAAATATTTATCAATTGCACCTGTAATATCTGCACTTTGGGAGGTGTGGACCTGTAGTTCTAGTTCCTCAGGAGGCTGAGGTAGGAGGATCTCTTGAGCCCAGGAGTTTGAGGCTGCAGGGAGCTGTAATTGCACAGTGCTTCAGCCTGGGTGACAGAGCAAGACTTTGTATAAATATATTTCTATTTATCAAATTAAAAAAATTTTTTTTGAGATGGAGTCTTGCTCTGTTGACAGGCTGGAGTGCAGTGGTGCTATCTCGGCTCACTGCGACCTCTGCCTCCCAGGTTCAAGTGATTCTTCTGCTTCAGGCTCCTGAGTAGCTGGGATTACAGGCACGCACCACCATGCCCAGCTAATTTTTTTTTTTTTTTTTTTTTATATTTTAAGTAGAGACGGGGTTTCACCATGTTGGCCAGATGGTCTTGATCTCCTGACCTCGTGATCCGCCCGCCTCAGCGTCCTGGCCTTATCAAATATTTTATTCCACTAAAAGACTTGAAAGAAGTGAGAGAGAAAGCCCATGAAGGGCTGTGGGAAACAGCATTTCAGGCTACAGAAATGGCAGGTTCCAAGGCCCTGACGTGGGAGCAAGCATGGGGTTCTCAAGGCCAGTGAGGCCAGGGTGGCTCAGAGCTGAAAAGTGGGAAAGCGGGAAGTGAAGGAGAGAGGGGCACTGGGGCCTCGGAGGCATTATAGGGACTTCAGCTTTTACTTTGAGTGAGATAGGAACCCACTGAAGGGTTTGGAGGAGGGGCCTGATCTGATTCAACACAATCATGCTGGCTGTTGTGCTAACAGCAGGCAAGGCAGGTAGGTAGGCAGATAAGTAGGTAGGTAGGTAGGTAGACAGGCAGGCAGGCAGATAGATATGCGGGTAGGTAGATAGGCAGGTAGGTAGGCAGGCAGGTAGGTTGGTATGTAGGTAGGCATATAGGTGGGCAGGCAGGCAGGTAGACAAGCAGGTAGGTAGATAGGTGGGTAGGTAGGCGGGTAAGAAGGCAGGTAGGTGGGTAGGTAGATAGGCAGGAAGATAGGTGTGTAGGTAGGTAGGCAGGCAGACAGGCAGGTAGGCAGGTAGGTAGGCAGGCAGATAGGTAGGTAGGTACATAGGCAGTTAGGTTGCCAGGTAGACAAGGCCAGGAACAGGGAGACCTGTTGTAATAATCCAGGCAAGCCATGGTGCCTAGGACTGAGGAAGGAGACCCTTAATCACCCATAAGCATCTAAGACCACCTCTCCTTGACTTCCACATTGCATTTCAATAGGGGAAGTAAAGGCTGGCAGACCAGGCGCCACCTTTAATCACCCTCCTATAGATCGCAGGCATGATGTGGAGGAATCATTCTGGAAGGCATTGTTTTTACTTAAACGCGATCAAGCCCCCACCTAAGTCACTGTAGCTCACCCTACTCCATGGCCTAAGACCCTTTCACATGTAAATTCTAGAGCTGTAAACCCAAGACCCTTTCACATGTAATATCTAGAGTTGTGAGCCTTTATAAAG
Organism: Cheracebus regulus; assembly: GCA_963574635.1. Lineage (NCBI taxonomy): Eukaryota > Metazoa > Chordata > Mammalia > Primates > Pitheciidae > Cheracebus > Cheracebus regulus. The sequence continues at coordinate 2,688 of CAUYQU010002529.1, read as the reverse complement.
GCAGAGATATCTTTTGTTGGACAAGCTTGGCTGTTAGGCAACTATGCCACCTTGCTCCTGGCCGAATGAATCACCCTTTCCTTCCCAGTTGGGTGTTTGAGAGGTCGGTTCCCCACGGCTGCTCCTGCTTCAGGACCAGGGTTCTAAAAATGATCAGATATCAAATAGATTTTGAAGTAGAGCCGATAGGATTCAGGATGGGTTGGATGTAGGTAGGGTGTGAAAAGAGAGTCAAAGTTTATTTATTTATTTTTGAAATGGAGTCTTGTTCTGTCGCCAGGCTGGAGTGCAGTGGCTCAATCTCAGCTCACTGCAACCTCCTCCTGGGTTCCAGCAATTCTCCTGCCTCAGCCTCCCAAGTAGCTGGGATTACAGGTGCGCGCCACCACACGTGGCTAATTTTCTATTTTTATAACATGGGGTTTCACTGTACTGGCCAGGCTGGTCTCTACCACCTCCTGACCTCAGGTGATCCACCCGCCTTGGCCTCCCAAAGTGCTGGAATTACAAGCGTGAGCCACTGTGCCCGGCTGAAGTCAAGTTTTAAAGTGAGCAAATAGAAGGATGAAGCAGCCATGTACTTCTCAGGGGAAGAAGACTGTGAGAGGGGCAGGTTGGGGGTGATAAAATATTTCTGGCTCAGGGCATTTCACTTTCACACATCTTGGGTCAAACAGGGAAAATGTTGGCTTTTGGTAACTTTCTAGGGGGAACCAAGCCACACTGGTTCCATAGATAAGTCTTGGTAGTTGGTTAATCCCGTTAGAACACTAACAGTTCTAAACAAGGAAGCAGTATCTCGTGACAATTTGGTGTTTTTATATAAGGTGGCAATATGTTCTGCTTGCTGCATATTTTGAGAGATTTAGAATGATGTTCTTTTTTGAACATTTCTTCTATTACCTTGTATTTTTACTTATTTTATTTTATTTCATTTATTTTATTTGAGACGGAGTTTCACTTTTGTTGCCCAGGCTGGAGTGCAGTGGTGTGATCTCAGCTCACTGCAACCTAATCCTCCCGGGTTCAAGTGATTCTCCTGCCTCAGCCTCCCTAGTAGCTGGGATTACAGGCTCTCGCCACCACACCTGGCTACTTTTATGTTTTTAGTAGAGACAGGGTTTCACCATGTTGGCCAGGCTGGTCTTGAACTCTTGACCTCAGGTGATCTGCCCACCTGAGCCTCCCAAAGTGCTGGAATTACAGGCATGAGCCACAGCGCCTGGCCTTTATTTTATTTTTTAAGTGGAATTTCCATTTTATTTTTCTCCAGAGAATAGTCCGTCTTCAGTCTTGAAGGACTCAGGGCCTTACATGGGTTTTGGTGGGGGTCGTGGGTCAGCACCTGCAGGTCTAAATTGGAGTGGGGGTGTTTGGTCCTTGGGGGCTTCACGAGATCGATTTCTGACTATTTTGCTGTGAATTGCACAACTCACACAGTAGTGTAGCTTCACATACAGCTTGGGAAGCACATAGGCATCGAAGACGCTCACGTAAGAAATGTCCCTGGGCCAGGCACGGTGGCTCACGCCTGTAATCCTAGCACTTTGGGAGGCCAAGGTGGGTGGATCACCTGAGGTCAGGAGTTCAAGACCAGCCTGGCCTTCATGGTGAAACCCCATCTTTAAAAAAAAAAGAAAAGAAATGTCCCCGACTGCTGCAGCCTCCACTGTGTTTCAAACAACGAATTTCTTAATGGCCTTGCCCTTGGGCACACATCGGGCACAGTCCATGCAGTGAGCAGGCTGCACGTGGCTGCAGCCCTCTTTGGTGCCACTGTTGTTCCTTCTTTGCTTTGTCATCTTGGAGGCACGGACCGGAGAGAGCTTATTTTCACTTTTAAATGTATGAGAGAACTTCCAAAAGTTTGTGGGAAAGCATATTATTAAAAAACAAGTTGTGCATGGTGGCTCATGGCTGCAATCCCAGCACTTTGGGAGACCGAGGTGGGCAGATCACAAGGTCGGATGTTCTCGACCAGTGTGACCAACATGGTGAAACCCCGTCCCTACTAAAAAGACAAAAATTAGCCGGGCATGGTGGTGCGTGCCTGTAATCCCAGCTACTCCGGAGGCTGAGGCAAGAGAATTGCTTGAACCTGGGAGGCAGAGGTTGCAGTGAGCCAAGATCGCACCATTGCACTCCAGCCTGGGTGACAGAGCGAGACTCCGTCTAAAAAACAAAAACAAGCAAAAAAAAACTATGCGTGTCTTTCCATTTTTTTTGCAACAAAACACTAACTTGTCATAACATGTTCAAGCACAATCTAGATTAAGGAACTAAGGATAAGACATCAATTTTTTTAAAAGCCCCTATGGGGCAACATGAATTCTGCTAAAAACTGAAGCAAGAACAAACATTGAATGTATGGTGAAGCTTGGGTGGAAGAATGGTGAAATCACTGATGCTTTATGGAAAGTGTATGTGGTCCATGCCCCAAAGGTATCAGCAGTTTACAAATGGATAACTCCTTTTAAGAAGGGACAAGCCTCGGCATGGTGGCTCATACCTGTAATCCCAGCTGTGGGTAACACCCCCATGGGCACCGAGGAAGGAGAACTGTCCAGACCCCAGGCACAACTAGTGCCTGAAGAATATCTTAGTTTATAGTGTTATTGCTCAGCTGTTTCCTTTATATAATCCTGCATATATAATCATATATTAGTTTATAGAATTAGTGCTTGAAGT
>CAUYQU010002528.1:0-60278 GCA_963574635.1 Cheracebus regulus | reverse complement strand
AATTATTGGCATAAAAGAGGTTTTTAATACCCATTTTTAGACTGCATTCTAGCCTGGGCAATAAAACAAGAATCCCGTTCTCTCTCCCTCTTTCTCTTCCTCTTTCTTTCTCTCTTTCATTCTTTTTTTTTCTTTCTTTTGCTCTTTCTTTCTTTTCTTTCAAAAAAAAATAATTTTTACTCAGAAATGTAAAGAAATTGCTCCATCATTTTTATTGTTGATTTTAGCTCCCCACATTGTTGAGAAATGTAATGACATCTGATTCCTGTTTTTTGTATGTAACCTATTTTGTTCTTTAAAGGCTTTTAGAATATTTTCTTAATCCATAGTGTTCTAAGATTTCATAGTGTTGAGCCTTAGCAATTTGAAGACTCGTGTTCTTCAGTTCTGGGAAAAATTTTTGCACTATCTCTTTAATAATAATATTTTCTCTACCATTCTGCTTTTTTGGAGTGTCCATTTGTGGTTTTTAAACTTCGTGAATCTTTTATTTTCTTATCTTTTTTCTCCTTAGTGTTATCTATTTAGTTGTTTTTCTGTTGTAATTTCTTTTTTTAAATTTTTTTATTTTTATTTATTTATTTTTTCTGTTCTAATTTCTAAGAAGTGTCCTTGATTTTATATTCTAACTCTTCTGTTTAGTTTTTCTTTAATTTTGTCTGTCATATTTTGAATTTTAAAGTATGCTGCTGTTTTATTCCCTGATTTTTAATATGTATACATACAGATGCATGAATGCATGGATGTGTCTGTGTGTATACAAATATATAAAATAGAGATATTCCTGTTACTAGTTTGTAGAGATATATTTTATCCATTTGGGGAGACTAATTATAGTTTCTTTTAAGTCTTTCTTGTATCTCACACTGTACTTATTTTCTCTGAACCCTCTTTTTTTCCTGTACTCGCTTCAGTTTCTCTCATTGGATATTTTCCTTAAACACCTAGCAATCCTTGACTGGCTATTCATATTCATAAATAAGGCACTAAAAAGTTGATTGAAAGAACCATATATATAGGTGGGACTTCTGAAAGGAAATCTCTGGCTATAGTCCTTCTGCTTTTTGTCAAATCGAACTTTTCCAGAGATTTTATATTCTGTGCTAGCCCCACCTACCCAAGTACCTGGAATCCATTTCTGAGCCTTTTATGGGTTTTGAGAGGGAACCAGCTTGTTATTTAGGGTGTCCACATTTGCCCTTCTGTGACTCTCTCAGCTTGCTGAGTCACCCATCACTTCCCCCTCTGCTTTCCATTTTCCTTTAAGCCTCAAGGCCTCAGATGTCTTCTAATTTGTTTTCTTTACTTTTCTTTTTCTTTCTTTTTTTCTGCAACATAGGGTCTTGCTCTACTGCCTAGGTTGGAATGTAGTAGTGGCAGTGCAATCATAGCCCACTGCAGCCTCAAACTACTGGGCTCAAGCAATCCTCCTGCCTCAGCCTCCCAAGTAGCTGGGACTATAGGTGTGCGTTACCACATCCAGATAATTTTGGCCTCCCAAAGTGCTGAGATTAGAGGTGTGAGCTAACTCACCCAGCCAATATTTGTGATTTTAATTTTTAAAAATTTTTATTTATTCATTCACTTTTTTACTTTATAGCTCACTGTAATGCTGAAAGCCCTTTTTGTTTTCTTCTGTGGGGAGCTGAGGGGCGGGGTGGGCAGGGACAGAGTCTCACTCTGTTGCCCAGGCTGGAGTGCAGTGATGCAAAAATAGCTAACTGTAGCTTTGGATTCCTGGGCTCAAGCAATCCTTCTGCCTCAGTCTTCTGAGTAGCTGGGACTACAGGCATGAACATGTATTTGGATAATTAGCTACCATGCTGGCTATTTGTCTAAATTTTTTGTGGAGACATATTCTTACCATGTTGCCCAAGCTGGTCTTGAACCCCTGGGTTCCAGTGATCCTCCCACTTCAGCCTCTCAGAGTGCTGGGATTACAGGCATGAGCTATCACATCCAGCCCCTAATTTTCTAAATATAATTACATAATTATTGGATTGGTAAGTAGTCTCACATTAGGACATTTTTCTTTATATCAGATTTATGCAATGGCCATGAGGGTCATTGCCAACACACTTGTGCAGCTAGCATTCTGAGTGTAAATTATGTTATACCAATTAGATCTGCAGGTGAACTATGCAACAAACTATAAAACTTTCAGCTGCAGCCAACCACTACTAAACATCTACTATCCACAGCAAAATAGCTACTTAGTAATATCTACAAGGGATGCCTCTGATTCTAACTGCAATTGGAAGTGCGAGGGGAAGTGACCCAGTTATCCTTTCCCATTTCAGTAGTGCTTTCTGTGTAAGCTCATTTGTTTTTGGTTGGCATACTGAAAACTGAGCTGAAGAGTCTGGAAGATGAGGATAATCCATCAAAATCCAAGGCATCGAGATGACAGTATCAAAATAGAGAATACCCAACCATCAAAGTCCATTTACTGAGCAACTTCTGTTTGCCTGTGCTTTGGGCTGAAAACTAAAAAGTCACAACACCTTTCCTCATGGAGGTTTCAATTCACTTGGAAAAATCACAGCATGTATATGAGCAAGAATTACCAAATAAGACAGTGGAGAGAAAATCGGTAAGGTCCATCTTCCTGACACTCTGCAGTATGTAGTGCTAGTGAAATTTCGGCTGCAGTCGCTATCTTTGGTATTGAGAATCCACTGCGGGAGTGGCAGCCAGATAGCACAATTCAGTAATGAGGCAATTGTGGTGGTGGCTTCTACAGCTTCCTGATCCTGGCTTTACGATCTCTGAATGGCATTTTGGGCAGTATGCCAGGGATCTTTTGATCCTAGCAGTTCACTTTTGGCCTCCTGATCTCCACTTTTCTGTCTGTGGCAAAGGAAGCATCATTCTTGATAGACCAGTTCTGCAACATTCTGGGAGTCATGCCAGAGGTTTGCCTAGAGCCCACCCACCCTTTCTTCCAAAAAGTTTCTAAATATTTAATCTAATCTACTGTATTTAATCCCTTTCTGCTTAAAATACCTAGAGTAGGCAAGGCTTGGTGGCTCATGCCTATAATCCCAACACTTTGAGAGGCCGAGGCAGGATGATCACCTGAGGTCGGGAGTTTGAGACCAGACTGACCAACAAGGAGAAACCCGGTCTCTACTGAAAATAAAAAACACAAAATTAGCCAGGCGTGGTGATGCATGCCTGTAATCCCAGCTACCTGGGAGGCTGAGGCAGGAGAATCGCTTGAACCCAGAAGGCAGAGGTTGTGGTGAGCCAAGATTGCATCATTGTACTCCAGCCTGAGCGACAGAGTGAAACTGTCTCAAAAAAATAAACAAAACAACAACACCAACAAAACTAACCTAGAGTGTTTCTGTTTCCTGCATTGAACCTGCCCTAATACATTAAATTTTTAATTACTTGAAATATTTAATAAGAGCTAATGAACTACTTATATAATAATACGCTAAATTTTTAGGGATTTAATCTTTTTTTTTTTTTTGAGACGGAGTTTCGCTCTTGTTGCCCAGGCTAGAGTGCAATAGTGCAATCTCAGCTCACTACAACCTCCACCTCCCAGGTTCAAGCAATTCTCATGTCTTAGCCTCCTGAGTCGATGGGATTACAGGCTCCCACCACCACCCCAGGCTAATTTTTGTATTTTTAGTAGAGACGGGGTTTCACCACATTGGTTGGGCTGGTCTTGAATTCTTGCTCTCAGATGATCCACCTGCCTCTGCCTCCCAGAGTGCTGGGATTACAGGCGTGAGCCACCAAGCCTGGCCAGCATTTAATCTTTTAAATAAAAGTATTTTTAAAAATATAAGTATTAATTGAATATTAATCACAGAACAAGTAAAAATAATGAATCATTTTTTATACAATACAGGATTAGATTAACAGCATTTTTAAGTTGAGTTTAAAGACTTAAGAAAAACTACTGGGTTTAGTGGCTTACGCTTGTAATCCCAGTGAATCAGGAGCCTGAGGCAAGAGGATCATATGAAGTCAGGAGTTCGAGACCAGCCTGTGCAACACAGTGAGACCCTCACTATAAAAAACACAAAAATTAGCCAGGGGTGGGGCATAGTGATGCACAGCTATAGTTCCAGCTACTCAGGAGACTGAGACAGAAGGATCATTTGATTCCAGGAGTTTTCAGGCTGCAGTGAGCTACAATCACACCGCTGCAGTCCAGCCTGGGCAACAGACAGACTCTATCTCTAAAAAAAATTAATGATTTTTAAAAAAGAAAAACTAGGCAGGACATGGTGGCTCACACCTGTAATTCCAACACTTTGGGAGGCCAAGGCGGGTGGATCACCTGAGGTCAAGAATTCGAGACCAGCCTGGCCAACATGGAAAAACCCTGATTCTACTAAAAATACAAAAATTAGCCGGGCATGGTGGTGGGTGCCTGTAATCCCAGCTACTCAGGAGGCTGAGGCAAGGAGAATCATCACTTGAACCCGGAGGTGGAAGTTGCAATGAGGTGAGTTCTCACCATTGCACTCCAGACTGGGCAACAGAGCAAGACTCCATCTCAAAAAAAAAAAAAAAGAGAGAGAGAGAGAAAGAAAAGAATAACTAGATTTTAAAACTGAAAAGTTTTACTTTATTGAATATCATTTTTTAAAAAAAATAAGTAGCTCTAAATAGTATCCCCCCACAACAGAAGTCTCCTCCCTCTTAAACTTTAATTTTTTTATTTTTTCTTATGAGTCCCTCTGTCTCCCAGGCTGGAGTGCAGTGGTGAGATCCCGGCTCACTGCAACCTCTGCCTCCCAGGTTCAAGCAATTCTCCTGCCTCAGCCGCCTGAGTAGCTGGGATTACAGGCATAGGTCACCACACCCGGCTAAGTTTTGTATTTTTAGTAGAGACAGGGTTTACACCATGTTGGCCAGGGTAGTCTAGAACTCCCGATCTCAACTATCACCCACCTCAGCCTCACATGAGCCACTGTGCCTGGCCTCCTCTTCTCTTTCTTTTTCTTCCTTCCTTCCTTTCTTCTTTCTTTTTCTTTCTCTTCTTTCTTTTCTTCTTTCTTTCCCTCCCACCCTCCCTCCCTTTCTTCCTTCCCTTTCTTTCTCTTTTCCTCCCTCCCTCCCTTTCTCCCTTTCTCTCCTTCTCTCCTCTTTCTCTCTTTTTCTTATTTTGAGACCAAGTCTTGTTCTGTCACCCAGGCTGGAGTGCAGTGACACCATCTCAACTCACTGCAACCTCTGCCTTTCCAGGTTCAACTGATTCTCCCACCTTAGCCTTCTGAGTATTTGGGATTACAGGCACGCAACACCATGCCTGGCTAATTTTTGTATTTTTAGTAGAGTCAAGGTTTTGCCATGTTGGCTAGGTTGGTCTCGAACTCCTGGGCTCAAGTGATTCAAGCAGTCTGCCCACCCCGGCCTCCCAAATTATTGGAATTCCAGGCATGAGCCACTATGCCCACCCTCATCTTAGACTTTAAAAAATACAGCTAAGCCAGGCACAGTGGCTCATGCCTGTAATCCCAGCACTACGGGAGGCCGAGATGGGCAGATCTTGAATTGCTTGAGCCCAGGAGCTCCAGACCAGCCTGGCTAACATAGCAAAACCCCATCTGTACAAAAATACAAAAACTAGCCCAGTGTGGTGGTGTACTCCTGTAGTCCTAGCTACTCGGGAGGCTGAGGGGGAGGATCGCTTGAGCCCAGCAGTTTAAGGCTGCAGTGAGCAAAGATTGAACCACTGCTCTCCAGCCTGGGTGACAGTGAGACCCCTTCTCCAAGGAAAAAAAAAAAATTTAAAAAAAAAAAAAAAAAAAATGGCCAGGAGTGGTGGCTCACATCTGTTATCCCAGCACTTAGGGAGGCTGAGACTGGTGGGTCATCTGAGGTCAGGAGTTCAAGACCAGCCTACCCAACATGGCGAAATCCCGTCTCTACTGAAAATACCAAAATCAGCTGGGCATGGTGGCAGGCGCCTGTAGCCCCAGCTACTTGGGAGGCTGAGGCAGGAGAATCACTTGAACCTGGGAGGCAGAAGTTGCAGTGAGCTGAGATCCAACCACTGCACTCCAGCCTGGGTGACAAGAGTGAAACTCTGTCTCAAACAAACAAACAACATACATACATATGTATGTTGTGGGATAAAAAATCCCACATACATAAGCCCCAAGCAACAGAGAAAAACCTTACTTTAATCAGGAGGTTTTACCATTCTGTGAGCTTTTCCAGTAGGGAGATATTCTTTGAAAACTTAGGCCAAAGAGCTAAATCATATTTCCTCCAGTGGTAGCATTAGAGGTCAAGTCCTCTGTAGCCAGGGACACATCTGTTTCTGTATGTAACATATGGAAAGAATTTCTCAATTTTTTTTCCAACATAGGCCATATTTCCACCGCCAAAACACAAAACAAAAACCTCAAATTTAGGCAAGAACTTCAAACTTCTTTCCCACTAAGCTATTAATCCATATATTAAAAAAAAATTTTTTTTTGAGACAGAGTCTTGCTCTGTCACCCAGCCTGGAGTGCAGTGGCACAACCCCCACTAACTGCAACCTCTGCCTCCTGGGTTCAAGCGATTCTCCCACCTTAGCCTCCTGAGTAGCTGGGATTATAGGCACACACCACCACACCTGCCTAATTTTTTGTATTTTTGGTGGAGATGGGGTTTCAACATGTTGGTCAGGCTGGTCTCGAACTCCTGACCTCAAGTGATCTGCTTGCCTCGGCCTTCCAAAGTGCTGGGATTACAGGCATGAGCCACTGTGCCCAGCCTCACAATATCTAATTAGTCATAAGACAGACTTATTTGAATTTTACATCTTATTCCTTCCTCTGAAGAAGAGTAAAGTTGATCAGTCTAATCACAAATGTTGAAAAGCAAGGGAATAAGTTTTTGCAGCCTGAATAAGAACCACTGTTTATTATGGTGCAGGGCACAGAGTAGTGCAGAGCATAGAGTGCTACTATGTGCAGGGCACTCTACGACTAGTTGATTTCCATGTTATTTAATTTAATCTTCACAACAGCTTTATAAGTGCTATTAATGTCCCCATTTATTAGATGAAGAAACAGAGGCTTAAGTAGGTTATGAGAGTTGTGCAAGATCACACAAGTAGAAAGCGGTATTGGGGATTTAAACCCAAATCCATCTTGTTCAAAGCCCATCTTTCCACTGCAGCATCATGCCTTTTAGTGATAAGATACACAGGCTGTGCCTCTGCCAACTTGTGGCTGCCAATATGTAACATAAGCAAGAAGCAGATGTTGGTTATTTTCTTAAGCCACTGAGATGTTTGGAGTTATTACTGCAGCCTTACCTAACAGAAGCTGGCTGATAATGGGTATCTTTATTTTCTGTTTACAGTGGTGTAAACCTTGGAAACTGTTTTATTATTAATAACTTGTACAGTGCAAACCATGCTTGGTGAGAACCTCTATTAATTTATACCATCCCCAAACAAGTATTTTTTTTTTTTTTTTGGACAGGGTCTCGCTCTGTCACCCAGGCTGGAGGGCAGTGGCGCAATCTTGGCTCACTGCAACCTCCACCTCCCAGGTCCAAGCAATCCTCCCACATCAGCCTCCCAAGTAGCTGGGACCACAGGCATGTACCACCACACTTGGCTAATTTTTGTATTTTTTGTAGAGATGGGGTTTCACCATGTTGCCCATGCTCCCAGACAAGCACTTTATTTAGACAAAGTCTCAACAATGATTGATGCTCTCTGGGGAAGACTGAATCTGTTGGGGCATGGCTTTAGCATTCAAATAGTTGAATACAAATTCTTGTATAGATTTCTAGAGAAGTATATTTTCTTAACTGCAACTAGATAATTTCAAGGCTATATTGTCAGATTGGAAATGTAAATAGAGCCCCAGATTTTCATATATGTATTTACAAAGTAATTAAGAATTTATAAGAAACTTACTAGAGGCTGGGCGTGGTGGCTCACACCTGTAATCCAAGCACTTTAGAGGCCAAGGCAGGTGAATCACCTGAGGTCGGGAGTTCAAGATCAGCCTGACCAACATGGTGAAACCCCATCTTAAAAAAAAAAAAAAAAAAAAGAAACTTACTAGAGAGGCCAGGAGGGGTGGCTCATGCCTGTAATCCCAGCACTTTGGGAGGCCAAGGCAGGAGGCTCACTTGAGGTCAGGAGTTCGAGACCAGCCTGACCAACATGGAGAAACTCTGTCTCTACTAAAAATACAAAATTAGCTGGATGTGGTGGCGCATGCCTGTAATCCCAGCTACTAAGGAGGCTGAGGCAAAAGAATCACTTGTATCCAGGAGGAGGAGATTGCGGTGAGCAGAGATGGTGCTATTGCACTCCAGCCTGGGCAACAAGAGCAAAACTCTGTTTAAAAAAAAAAAAAAAAGAAAGAAACTTACTAGAATTATGACATGACATTATTACAGGCAAATGCCTATAATTTTTTTCTAGCCTGGATTTAGTTGAGGCTAAGAAAATGTATAGTAAGGTGATAAGCAGTTACTGTATCTACAGAGGTGGAAGACATGAATAATCCTTTAGAGCAGCCTGTTTCTTTTGTGTTAGGAAGTCTACCTAAAGGGGCTCTTTAGTTGCACAAATTAAAAGCAACACTCATTCATCTTGGGAAAAGATAAAGAAAGCTTTTTTTTCTGAATCCAAATATTTTTTTTTTTCCAGACACACTCTCACTCTGTTGCTAGGCTGGAGTGCAGGTGCAATTACAGCTTACTGCAGCCTGGAACTTCTGGGCTCCAGTGATCCTCCCGTATGAGCCTCCTGAGTAGCTAAAACTACTGGCATGTGCCTCCCTAGTTGTGCGTGTGTGTGTGCATGTGTGTGTGCGTGTGTGTATACAGGATCTTGCTATGTTTCCCAGGCTCATCTCCAAAAAATTAGAGACTCAGAGCCAGGGGAAAGATTTTTTTTTCTCCCCTAGCATCTGAATTTGATAGAGTAGAAATTAACTTGGAGTGAATTGTAGCTGGTGAGCAGAGTGGCTCCTGGCCACATGGAGACACGTGGGAGGCAAAGAAGGACCCCCTGGATGTGGGTCTGGACTGTAAACTATAAACACATCTAGGAGCCTCCTGGGACCAGGGTGGTGGCACCAGGACCAGCCTGAGAGTGAGTGATCCCAGAACTGTAGAAAAACAATATGAACATTTTGGAAATTTCACCTGTAAATTCCATAGTGAGTGGACACTAATATTTACTTAGAACAAAACCAGTTATGGACTCATTGTGTGCCACATTACTTCATTGCAAGAATGGTTACAGAAACCTGCCATCATTGAGCAATTTTGATCAACTAGACTAAAAAAAAACAAAGGAAAGAAAAGAAAAAAAGAAATCCAGCAGCAGTAAAGCCACACCTCCTCTTCTAGGCAGGGCAGATGGGCAGGAGAATTTCTTTCCACCAGCTCTCAGTAACTTATCACTGAACTATAGTAGTGGCTGATGAAACAGATGTAAGCAACTTATCATTTGGAAAGGTTCATTATTTATGTTTGCAACTATTAATGTATTACCCATGACAGAAACATCTGCAAGAGGAAAAGGACATGCATGACAAAGGTGAATATTTGAATGAGGTTAAGCACAAATGACAAAAGCGGGTTATTATTTTCCTTTTGGTAAGGGATTGACAAATTGTTTCTGCAAAGGGCCAGATAGTAAATATTTTAGGCTTGAGAGCCATGAAGTCTTTGTTGCAACTACTCTGCCTTTGTTTTATGAAACCAGCCATAGACAATATGTAAACAAGTGGGCATGGCTGCGTAAAACTTATATATGGACACTGAAATTTGATTCTCATGTAATTTTCACATGCACAAAATATTATTATTCGTTTGTGTTTTTTTTTTAAACCATTGAAAAAATGTAAAAAACATTCTTAACTCATGGGCATTGCAAAGAACAGGCCATGGGTCAGAGGTCTATAGTTTGCTGACTCAGTGCTCTAGGTCTAATAAGCTCTGAAATGGTTCTGCAAGTAAATACACAAAAGTAATTCTCAGAGATTTTTGGCTCACCTAATCTGGAATACCTTTTAAAACAGTAAAGAGGAAAAACTGTCACATACTAAAACTTCAAACTAAAAAATTTATTAAAATCAATTTTCTAACATGCTTGATAGTAGCAGTAACATAGAATACCACTATTACTATTAATAAAGATAGCTAACATTTCAATAGAATTCACAGTATAAGAATCACAAAAATGGCCAGGTGCGGTGGCTCACGCCTGTAATCCCAGCACTTTGGGAGGCCAAGATGGGTGTATCACCTGAGGTCAGGAGTTCAAGACCAGCCTGGGCAACATGGTGAAACCCTGTCTCTATTAAAAATACAAAAATTAGCTGGGCTGGCTGGACGTGGTGGCTCATGCCTGTAATCCAAGCACTTTGGAGGCCAAGGCAGGCGGATCACCTGAGGTCGGGAGTTCAAGACCAGCCTGACCAACATGGTAAAACCTCGTATTTAAAAAAATAAATAAATAAAATAAAAATAAAAATAAATTAGCTGGGCAAGGTGGCTCATGCCTGTAATCCCAGCTAGGCAGAGGCTGAGGCAGGAGAATTGCTTGAGCCCAGGAGGCAGAGGTTGCAGTGAGCAGAGATTGCGCCATTGCACTCCAGCCTGGGCAACAGAGCGAGATACAGTCCCCAAAAAAAAGAATCACAAAAACAAAGGTAGCATTTTTAGCAATTAAAGCATATCTTTGGCCGGGCACAGTGACTCACACCTGTAATCCCAGTACTTTGGGAGGCTGATTGCCTAAGGTCAGGAGTTCGAGACTAGTCTGGCCAACATGGTGAAAAACCGTCTCTACTAAAAATACAAAAAGAACTTAGCTGGGTATGGTGGTGTGTACCTGTAATCCTAGCTACTCAGGAGGCTGAGGCAGGGGAATTGCTCGAACCAGGGAGGTGGAGGTTAGAGTGAGTTGAGATCGCACCACTGCATTCCACCCTGGCTGACAGAGCAAGACTCCACCTCAAAAAAAAAAAAAAAGCATATCTGCAGTATGTTTTTATAGGACCTTAAAGATCCACCTACTCTAATTAGGAAATGTACGATTTGAATTGGAGTTTGATTTTAAAAAGAAAGAACTAAGCAGAAAGAGGGGGAGAGCAAGTTATAATAGCACTAGGAAAAGAAAAACAGTGAAAATACATCTTTTCATAATCTTTTTTTTTTTTTTTTTTTTTTTTTTTAGACAGAGTCTTGCTCTGTCACCCAGGCTAGAGTGCAATGGTGTGATCTTGGCTCACTGAAACCTCCACCTCGTGGTTTCAAGTGATTCTCCTGCCTCAGCCTCCCGAGTAGCTGGTGTTACTAATCATTAAAAAAATTACTAACTATAAAAAGTACAGGCCAGGCGCAGTGGCTCATGCCTGTAATCCCAACACTTTGGGAGGCCGAGGTGGGCAGATCACAAGGTCAAGAGATCCTGGCCAACATGGTGAAACCCTGTCTCTACTAAAAATACAAAAAAATTATCTGAGTGTGGTGGCACGCACCTGTAGTCCCAGCTACTTGGGAGGCTGAGGCAGGAGAATCGCTTGAACCCGGGAGGCAGAGGTTGCAGTGAGCTGAGATCGTGCCATTGCACTCCAGCCTGGGCAATAGAAAAAGACTCCATCTCAAAAAAAAAAAAAAAAAAAAGAAAAGAAAAGAAAAGAAAAACAATTCTTGTATGCATTGTGTCTATTCACTGACAGCAACATGATTAAGTTTCCATAGAAACAATATTCTGCTCACCTAACTTCCCACCTTTTTCAAAGAGCAGTCAGTAGTCAATAATATTCATTTTTAACAGATAATGTACTAGTAATAAAGGAAGTTACAGCAGAAATCTGTCCTCAACGTAATTTACTAGGGAAGTTGAGACAAATAAAAATGAAAATTTAAAATCCATGATTTCTTTCCTTTTCAGAGAATATTTATTCCTGAATCAAGTGGTGCAAAGGAACAGAGAATCTTCCAAGTGAATTGTTTTTGGAAGTAAACTCCTGTACACAGTGGAATCAAGTGGTATTCCCAATTGATTCTAAGTGTCTCTCTACCTAGTAGTAAAAATAACAGTTATCTGCATAGAAAACAGTAGGGATTGGCACAAATGTTGGAAACAGAGTTTCCAGATTAGGAAAACCATATTTCAGTGCAAATTACTCTTGGACTTCCCCTACTCCCAATAATACATTTGGAAGAATGATACTGGAGAGAGATTTTGCTGATGGTGGAGATACAGAGGTTTATTCCCCCGAGTCATTAAAAAAACAAAACAATGTTATTGAGTTATAATTTACATACCACACAATTCATCTGCTTTAAGTAAACAATTCATGATTTTAAATATATGCACAGTTATGTAACTATCACCACAGGTGGAGTTTTGAGTAGTAAGCAAATCACTGAAAAATTGTGTCTCATGATTTCAGCTCTTACAGCAGTTGACTCTGAATTTCTTTCTTCTTCCACCCTGCAAGTAATCATTTTCAGTGTAAAGTATGGTGCTGACACTAATATGAGGGAATATCAAGAAGTTTATGGGAAAAAATGGAATTAAAATATGAAAATAAAAACTTTTTCTCCATAAAAGCTTCATCAAGCTCAAGACACTTTTGTAAGTGATGATACCAGCCATTTAGTCCATCCCTAAAGAACTTCAGGTCCTGGGAATTTAACCATGTCAATATATTCTTTTTCACTTTTTTTTTTTTTTTTTTGAGATGGAGTCTCACTCTGTTGCCCAGGCTGGAGTGCAGTGGGGCGATCACAGCTGACTGCAACCTCCACCTCCTGGGTTCAAGCAGTTCTCGCCTCAGCCCCCCGAGTAGCTAATCCCAGGCATGTGCCACCACGCTGCGCTATTTTTTTTTGTATTTTTAGTAGAGACAGGGGTTCACCATGTTGGCCAGGCTGGTCTTGAACTTCTGACCTCAGATGATCTGCCTGCCTTGGCCTCCCAAAGTGCTGGGATTACAGGTGTGAGCCAGCAGGCCCAGCCCTTTTTCACATTATTAAAAAAAAAAAAAAAAATGCCTTTTACACATTTTTAAAGATTAGGAAACAAAAAGATGTCAGAAGGAGTCAAATAAAGACTGCTAGGTGGGCCAGGAGCATGGCTTATGCCTGTAATCCCAGCACTTTGGGAAGCCAAGACAGGAGGATCATCTGAAGTCAGGAGTTCAAGACCATCCTGGTCAACATGGTAAAACCCTGTCTCTAATAAAAATGCCAAAAATGAGCCAGGTGTAGTGGCGGGTGCCCATAATCCCAGTTACTCAGGAGGCTGAGACAGGAGAATCGCTTGAACCCAGAAGGCACAGGTTGCAGTGAGCCAAGATCCTGCCATTGCACTCCAGCCTGGTCAACAAGAGCAAAATGCCTTCTCAAAATAAATAAAGAAATAAGAAAAATAAAATAAGACTACAAGGTGGATGCTTAATGATTTCCCATCAAAATTCTTGCAAAATTGCCCTTGCTTGATGAGAGGAATGAGCAGTATTGTCATGGTGGAGAACTCTCTGGTGAAGCTTTCCTGGGCAGTTTTTTTTGTTTTTGTTTTTGTGAAAGCTTTGGCTAACTTTCTTATAATATCTGTTTATTCTCATCGTAAGCACATATTATTCATTCCAGAAAGTCAACAAGTAAAATGCCTTGAGCAGCAAAAAACAACTGGTGTCATGATCTTTGCTCTGGGACTGGTCCATTTTTGCTTTGACTGGACCACTTCCACCTCCTGGTATCCATTGTTCTGGTTGTGCTTTGCCTTCAGGATTCTACTGGTAAAGCCATGTTTTATCTCATTACAATTCTTCAAAGAAATGCTTCGGGATTTTGATCGCACTTGTTTAAAATCTCCATAGAAAGCATTGCTCTTGTGTGCAGCTGATCTGTTGTGCAGTTTTAGTAACCTTTGAGTGGAAAATTTGCTCAGCTTAAATTTTTCAGTTAGAATTATGTAAGCCAACCCAATTGAGATGTCTATGGTGTTGGTTCATTTTGGTTTCTGCTATTAATTGTTGGTTGTCTTCTATGAGAGCATGTGAGAAACAAACTTACCTGTCCAAACCCAAAGAATGAACTCAGAGACCCAGAGGACAGCAAAAGTGAGACTTTTAATGATGGTCTAGCAAGATTGGGTGTCTTTTTTTTGAGATGAAATTTTGCTCTTGTCACCCAGGCTGGAGTGCAGTGGCATGATCTCAGCTCACTACAACCGCCATCTCCCAGGTTCAAGCGATTCACCTGCCTCAGCCTCCCAAGTAGCTAGGATCATAGGTGTCAACCACCAAGCCCAGATAATTTTTTTTTTTTTTTTTTGAGACAGAGTCTCATTCTGTCGCCCAGGCTGGAGTGCAGCGGCACAATCTCGGCTCACTACAACCCCTGCCTCCTGGGCTCAAGTGATTCTCCTGCTTTAGCATCCCGAGTAGCTGGGATTACAGGCGTGCACCACCACACCCAGCTGATTTTTTTAATTTTTAGTAAGAGACAGGGTTTCACCATGTTGGTCAGGCCAGTCTCAAACTCCTGACCTTGTGATCCACCCACCTCGGCTTCCCAAAGTTCTGGGAATACAGGTGTGAGCCACCGCACCCAGCCAATTTTTATATTTTTAGTAGAAACGGAGTTTTGCCATGTTGGCCAGGCTGGTCTCGAACTCCTGACATAAGGTGATCCACCCACCTCGGCCTTCCAAAGTGCTGGGATTACAGGCATGAGCCACAGCGCCCGGCCCAGCACAGTTTTAACAACTTATCCCCTAGTCCGCAGGTTCCTCCCTGGGTTTCTCACAGGCTCAGTACTATGGGGTCACAATCTTCCCCAGACGTCACCCATTGATTATTAGGCAGGGGTTTTAGATTTTTTTTTTTTTTAGGGTTGTCTTGCTGCATTTTATTGCAGCCCACAATGCACTGCAATCCTAGTTAGCTCAGGTGCTCTTCAAGTATTTAACTTATGACCTAAGTAGCTGATAAGAGCAGACAAAGTGAGCTATTTTGCAGACTAGTAAACTTTCATTTTAGACTAAACTTTTTTAGTTTGGATGAAGGCAAGTAAGAGGGGAAAGAGATGTGGGAGGAAGAGGGAGACTGACAAGCAGGCATTGGCTATCCAAGCAGGGACCTGGTATGTCCTGTTTCTTCTGTAGTTTGCTGACCTAAGCCGAGGTAAGGCATTTTGTCTTGGAAATGGACCACTGTATACATTATTTCCTTCAAGCATGACAAGATAATTTTTTCCTTGCAAATTGATGTGGGTTGTCTGCCACTGCAGGCTTCCTCTTCAACACTGTCTCATCCTTTCTTAAAATGAACTCTCCAATTATAAAATACTGATTTCTTGGAGGCATTGTGCCCATAAACTTTTTGTAAAGAAAGAATTAATGATTTCACCATTCTTTCACCCAAGGTTCACCATAAGTTTGATGTTTGTCCTTGCTTCAATTTTAGCAGAGTACATGTTGCTTTGATAGGGGCTCTTTTCAAACATATGTCTTATCCTTCTTAGTACTTCAAACTAGTTCCTGTTCATACATGTTATAACAAGTTAGTATGAGTTTATTTTGGTGTAAAACAATTTTGAAATCCATGCATGATTTATTCATAATATGCATTTTCCATGAACTTTTGAAAAGTCTCCTCCTGAGGTTACTGGATTGAATCAAAAGTATCTAATAAAGTTTCTCTTGGAGTAAGTAACTTTTCCTCCACACAATAGGGTTAAAGATTAGGTTGCTTCCAACAGTGAAGTTGGTAAAATCCATACTTACTAAATCAGCTGGTTGGTGAGAGCAATCCATAAAATTGCCAGTGAATGTATAAGGAGTTTAGAAAACCCTCAAACTCCAATTAGGATGAGGATGTAATCTTAGGAGGCAAAACTAGAAGTGCATGTAATTTGCTCATCACAAAAGGAATCAACCATCTAGTACATTATTTAAAGAAATGTGTGAAGATTAGCCTGTAGAAAGAGAATTGCCAGTCTTTAGCCAGCACTGTCCAAGGAACAGAGAGACACAGAATCCAGAGGCTATGAATTTTCCTGTCTTTGAGAGAAATACTTTGGGGTGGGGCAGGGATCATTTATCAAGTATCGCCATGATCTGAATGAAATATCCCTCAAAATGATTCATCTTGTTCTTATTTCCAAGTAAGTTGTTTATTTGCTTTTCTGATGTTTTACTCTTGTGAGCTGAAATATGCTAACTCTGGACAACTACTAACAGCCTTAATTTTAATCATCACCAAGCTAACACCATCCTGGGAGACCAGATGAAACAGCTGTCAAGACTTTTCCTGCCATATACTGACCTCATCATCAACTCCTGAACAGTTGGTTACATTCAAATAGAAAAAAAAAAAGATGCCAATAGAGGAATAAGAATGTCCTGTTCACTCTCAATTAAGTTCTATTTTATATTCTGCTGAACTGAACAAAATCAGAAATGACTGTGTTAAATTAGACAGACAAGAAATCAAAGCAAATTCAGGCTGGGCATGGTGGCTCATGCCTGTAATCCTAGCACTTTGGGAAGCCAAAGTGGGCAGATCACTTGAGGTCACAAGTTGGAGACCAGCCTAGCCAACATGGTAAAATCCCGTCTCTACTAAAGATACAAAAATTACCCAGGTGTGCTGCACACACCTGTAGTCCCAGCTACTGGGGAGGCTGAGGCATGAATTGCCTGAATCTGGGAGGAGTTTGCAGTGAGCCGAGATCCTGCCACTGTACTCCAGCCTGGGTGACAGAGCAAGACTCCATCGCCAAAAAAACAAAACGAAACAACAACAACATAATTATATTTGTCAGGAATGAAAATACCTTGAAATTAAAAGTACCTATGTGTATTGTCTCATCCCTTCTTTTTTTTTTTTTTGAGATGAAGTCTCACCCTGTCGCCCAGGCTGGAGTGCAATGGCTCGATCTCTGCTCACTGCAACCTCTGCCTCCCAGGTTCAAGCTATTCTCCTGCCTCAGCCTCCTGAGTAGCTGGGATTACAGGGATCCGCCCAGCTAATTTTCTGTATCTTTAGTAGAGACAGGGTTTTACCATGTTGGCCAGGCTGGTCTCAAACTCCTGACCTTGTGATCTGCCCATCTCGGCCTCCCAAAGTGCTGGGATTACAGACGGGAGCCACCACACTCAGCCCTTCACCCCTTCTTAAAATGAACTATCCAATTATAAACTACTGATTTCAGTTATCACTTCAGTTACTATTGGCTTATCATTAATTAACGGATTTGCCTGTATAAATTTAAATTGATGGAGAAAAGAACAGAAAGAAAATGTTTCCAGCAAATAACTGTTAAATAAAAGAATCAACAGGCTGCAAGTTTTTTAGAACTCTCCTCTTTTCTGCCACTCACTTAATGGAACAATGCTAGAAACAGTAAATTTGTTGAAATAGTACCTTTTTTGGTCACCTCATCAAAAAAAAAAAAAAAAAAAAAAAAAATCAGGCTCTGGCCCTGGCCAGGCACAGTGGCTCACACCTGTAGTTCCCTCCATTTTGGGAGGCCGAGACAGGAGGATCACATGACTTCAGGAGTTCGAGAGCAGCCTAGGTAACATGGCAAGACCCCATCACTATAAAAAATACAAAAGTGGTACACCACTTCAGACTGATTTTTGTATTTTTTGTAATGATTTTGTATTTTTTGTAACTGTAATCCCAGCTACTTAGAAGACTGAGGTGGGAGGATTGCTTGGGTCCAGGAGATTGAGGCTGAAGTGAGCTGTGATTGCACCACTGCACTCAAGCCTGAATGACAGAGCAAGACGCTGTCTCAAAAAGAAAAAAAAATTGGCCGGGTTCAGGGGCTCATGCCTGTAATCCCACCACTTTGGGAGGCTGAGGCCGGTGGATCACTTGAGGCCAGGAGTTCGAGACCGGCCTGGCCAACATGGCGAAACCCCGTTTCTTCTAAAAATACAACAATTAGCTGGGCACGGTGGCTCATGCCTGTAATCCCAGCTACCAAAAATACAAAAATTAGCTGGGCATGGTGGCACATGTCTGTAATTCTAGCTACTTGGAAGCCTGAGGCGTAAGAATGGCTTGAGCCAAGGAAGCAGAGGTTGCAGTGAGCTGAGATCACATCATTGCACTTCAGCCTGGGTGACAGAAGGCAACTGTGTCTCAAAAAAAAACAACAACAACAAAAAAAACATACATATATATATATACACACACACACACACACATACACACATACATATATGTTATTGAAGGATGATCTGAAGGATAGACAATCTATCCTTCCCTTGACAATTTTCAAAAGTTCTTTTCCCTTTTGGGATCTATGGACTCCTTTAAGAATTTGATTAAAATTTCAAATCCTCTTCCTAGAAAAAAGTACACACATGCATATATTTTTGTAGATGTACACATGCATATAATTTTGGAAAATATTACAGAAAGACTACCGAAGGTCATTGTGCATATATTGAGGGTCCACAGACACAAGACCAAGCATTCCCGCTTATTTCAAATTGATTTTTTTCTTTTCTTTTTTTTTTTTTTTTGTGAGGAGTCTCACTCTGGCCCATGCTGGAGGACAGTGGCTCGATCTCGGCTGACTGCAACCTCTGCTCCCAGGTTCAAGCAACTCTCCTGCCTCAGCCTCCTGAGTAGCTGGGACTACAGGCACGCGCCACCCCACCCAGTTAATTTTTGTATTTTTAGTAGAGACGGGCTTTCACCATATTGGCCAGGTTAGCCTCAAACTCCTGACCTTGTGATCTGTCCGCCTGCCTCGGCCTCCCAAAGTGCTGGGATTACAGGCGCTCGCCACCACGCCTGGCTTTTTATTTTTTAAGTAGAGATGGGTTTTCACCATGTTGGCCAAGCTGGTCTTGAACTACTGACCTCAATGTGACCCGCCCGTCAAAGTGCTGGCGTGAGCCACCACACCCAGCCTGATTTTAATATGAATTAATTACCTTAAAACTCCCAGGATTTAACATAAAAATCCAGATTTCAGACATCGGAAAAAAATGTAAAATGTTATCTCCCAAGACTGCAGGCAAGTAGGATCACAGTCCTGAGTAGCAACCGTGGTCTCTAATGGTTACGGTTCTAACATCCATTTTGCTCCATTTTATTACCTGAGAGGACTGGTAGTTTCAAAACCTGGTATATCCGTAACTTTTAGGGGAAACTTTTGAAACCAAGACTGCACACACACACCCCTTCTTCCTTCTTGTTATTTGAAAGGAAACAACAGAAACAATTAATTTTGCAAGTATTCTGCGCCAGTCCCACGGATAGGCGATTAACAAGAGATAGGTGTGGGTCCCAGAGGCGGTACGGTGTTTTCATCCCTTCCGAATAGCTAGTACCAGGTTGCCAGTGAGGGTACTACCCACACACCGCGACTAGGACAAGGAGTGCTCAACTGAGCTATGCAAAGTTCTGACCAGAAGGTGGAACGGTACTTAGTCAAGAAGATTTATTTAGGAATCGAAATCGGTTTTGCTAAATTAGACAAATCTAATTATCTAACCAGCCACGCCCTGTTCGCAGGAAGGGATAGAAGACAAACCAACGCCCCAGCTCGCCAACGGCAACTCAGCTCTGAACTAGACGCACTCCACAAGGATGCCTGGGTTTCCGGAGCAACGGCCCGGTCCCTCCCCCTTTGGCCCCGCCCCCGAGACGCTTTCCCGCCAAAGGCCGTTATGCCGCAGAGCATGGTGGGACAAGGCTCTAGGCTAGGTTTCACCAAATCCTTTCAAGGCGCCGAATTGCTTTCAGAGATCCTCATTCCTGGGGAAATTGACTGTCCTTCAAGTCCCGACCTGGAAGACTAGCTCCTTTAGCAAGAGTTCTTTATTTAACTTTTACCAAACGGCTACTCACTCTATTCGCAAACCACCCCAAGCCGGGAACGCGGGGGACTTTTTTTCCCCCTTCGTGCGGAGGGTGACGTCGCGCGTGCGTGAGCGTGCGTTGAGCGTAGGCCTCGCAGCACTCGTTGCGCTCCCGCGCGTGCGTGTTGGGATCGAATCGCTGTTTCCTTCCGCTTCTCTTCCTCTGTCTCCCCCCCCCATATCCGTGCGCCGAGCTGATAAAGGCGCCATTTTGGAGGGGCCGCGGGAGACGTGGTGCCGCTGCAGGCTCGCTCTGCCGTGCGCTAGGCTTGGTGGGAAGGTCTGTTCTCGAGTCCGCGCTTTTCGTCGCCGCCATGTCGGGAGGTGGTGTGATTCGTGGCCCGGCGGGGAACAACGATTGCCGCATCTACGTGGGTAACTTACCTCCAGATATCCGCACCAAGGACATTGAGGACGTGTTCTACAAATACGGCGCTATCCGCGACATCGACCTCAAGAATCGCCGCGGAGGACCGCCCTTCGCCTTCGTTGAGTTCGAGGACCCGCGGTGAGGCGGCATGGGGCTTGCAGCCTTGAGGAAATAGGTCCGAGTAGTCGGGGAAGACTCCAAGGCCTTAACATAGAGAACGGGGAGGCGGGGGCTCTTAGAGAGGTTGGGGCGAGACTGTATCGCCCATGCAGGAGTCGAATGAGGAGCTGAGTTGGTGTGGCTTCTCTGGCGCCTCGCCTTGGACGTCCCCGGAGCCCATTCGCAGGCTGGAGCGGGAAACTGAGGCGCTGAGGGCTGGTGTAGTGGCTGGGAGCCTGGCGTGTTTCTGGGTGGGGGAGGGGCCATTCCCATTATGCGGCGCATGTGGGCTCTTCCACGTTGGGTGCGCATGTGCGGGGGGTTCGCTGGTTCCCGACTGAGCGATCTTCTCCTCCTGGGTTTTCTCATGCCTTTTACTCTCTACGATCCCGCAGAGACGCGGAAGACGCGGTGTATGGTCGCGACGGCTATGATTACGATGGATATCGTCTGCGGGTGGAGTTTCCTCGAAGCGGCCGTGGAACAGGCCGAGGAGGCGGCGGGGGTGGAGGTGGCGGAGCTCCCCGAGGTCGTTATGGCCCCCCATCCAGGCGGTCTGAAAACAGAGTGGTTGTCTCTGGTAAGTATTCTGGTTGTGTGGTTGATGTGAAGGGACGGAAACTACTTAAAAATTTTCTCTTGCGTGACCGGTTTAACAACTGAAAATTTTTCATGCTAGGTCTTAAATTGCTTTAGTTTTTGGGTGAATTTAATAAACGAGGATTGCTGCTGTGGTGATTTACCAAGTTAGGTTGCGGTACTAGATACGAAGATCCGTTACAAATAATTTTGGACTCTGGATTCCAGAATCTTACCATCTCTTTACCTGGTATCACTTAAGTATAACTATTAAGTATTTTAAAGTACTTTTTGTACTAATGTATCTTATCAGCTTAACGTGAAATTTAAGATAATTGATACTAAGAAAAAAAAATCGCTTTTTCAGGACTGCCTCCAAGTGGAAGTTGGCAGGATTTGAAGGATCACATGCGTGAAGCAGGTGATGTATGTTATGCTGATGTTTACCGAGATGGCACTGGTGTCGTGGAGTTTGTACGGAAAGAAGATATGACCTATGCAGTTCGAAAACTGGATAACACTAAGTTTAGATCCCATGAGGTAGGTTATACACTTATTCTTTTTTTTGACCAGAATTGGATACAGTGGTCTTAACAGTGGAATTTGAAGGTAAGGATTCAGGCAAGGGTGTCCAAGTAAATTGCCAGATTTCTGGTTTTAGTTACATTGTATTCATTCAGCATGCCTGAAGCTAGGTGAAAGCTTAGATCTTTCAATGGAAAGTTCTGTCTATCCAATAGGGAGAAACTGCCTACATCCGGGTTAAAGTTGATGGGCCCAGAAGTCCAAGTTATGGAAGATCTCGATCTCGAAGCCGTAGTCGTAGCAGAAGCCGTAGCAGAAGCAACAGCAGGAGTCGCAGTTACTCCCCAAGGAGAAGCAGAGGATCACCACGCTATTCTCCCCGTCATAGCAGATCTCGCTCTCGTACATAAGATGATTGGTGACACTTTTTGTAGAACCCATGTTGTATACAGTTTTCCTTTATTCAGTACAATCTTTTCATTTTTTAATTCAAACTGTTTTGTTCAGAATGGGCTAAAGTGTTGAATTGCATTCTTGTAATATCCCTTTGCTCCTAACATCTCCATTCCCCTCGTGTCTTTGATAAATTGTATTTTAAGTGATGTCATAGACAGGATTGTTTAAATTTAGTTAACTCCATACTCTTCAGACTGTGATATTGTGTAAATGTCTATTCTACCCTGATTTGTGTGAACTGGGATGTTGGGGGTGTTTGTGGTTATCTTACCTGGGGAAGTTCTTATGTTTATCTTGCTTTTCATGTGTCTTTCTGTAGACATATCTGAAGAGATGGATTAAGAATGCTTTGGATTAAGGATTGTGGAGCACATTTCAATCATTTTAGGATTGTCAAAAGGAGGATTGAGGAGGATCAGATCAATAATGGAGGCAATGGTATGACTCCAAGTGCTATTGTCACAGATGAAATTGGCAGTATTGACCTTATACTAAAAGGCAGGGGGTAAAAATGATTATATACGTTTTCCTTAAAACACTTGAATGTTTTATTCAGTTACCTTTAGCTACAATTGCTTTGCTCTTTAAACCTTGGCAATTGTGGCAAAATTTTATTGCCCATTTTGTAGCAACTTATTTTGCTCCCTTCCCCCCATTTTTGTTATAATAGGGACTAATGTGGGAAGAACTGGCTAATTTGTCACAGTGCTTAGTTACAACTGTTAATGTGTGACCTGCTGTTGGTGTACATGTGGGTACAGGGTGTCTTTAAATCCAACAAGATAGAGTATAATATCAATACTGCTAAATCTGCATGTCCTCTGTGTGACTGATAGAGCGTTGCTATTTCATTTTTTTAAGACAAAATGAAAGCAAAATAATAGAGTTCCAATGTATTGGTGTAGATAATCTAGTTGGGAATATTTTTAAGTCTCACCTTCCCCTTTAATATTCATAATTGATTCATATGTTTAAAACACTTTAATTTACAAATTAAACTGCAAATGGGAGCATTAGATTTAGTTTTAGACTTAGGTGGGTAGCAATGCCAGTAAACTTAAATTACATAACTTCTTGCAACCACAAAACCTGTAATACGCTGTACAGTAACAATTGTTGGCATTATCAGTTGAACTGTAAATATAAGATGCTTCTTCCAGTTAGTCTCTATGATGATTAAGTTTCTAAAATTTATCTGAACACCATTCAGAAACTTGTTTTGGGGAATTTGATAGTTATTGATGTGCATCTGTTAAACTGATGACTGACATAACTCATCATTCCCCAGAAACCTTTTTTGATTACAGTATCTAACGTTTTGCCTCCTCTTTTTTGGTTTTGCTGGTTATAAAGGTTTGGATTGGAGAGGGCTCACTGGATCCCAATCCTTGGAGCTGGATCATTGGATTCAAATCATAATGTGGATAGGATAGGGAGGATGAATTACCAGGATTCATGGAGCGGGATCAGATTACCAGGAACATAGGAGTGGATTCCTGCCCCAACCAAACCGCATTCGTGTGGATTTTTTTATTCAACTTAATTGGCTATTCCAAAGATTTTTTTTTTTTCCTATTTTTGACGATTGGAGCCCTTAAGATGCACGATGGAATTGTGTTTTGCATTTTTTGGTAAAAGGAGCAAAGCGAGGACCTGGAGATAAACGCTGGAGCAATCTCCTTGGAAGGATTCAGCACGAGTAGATGGTAAACATTTAAAGGGGAAAGGGGGGGTTTGTTTAAAATAGTAAATCAGTAAGTCACTTCTAAATTTAAAGAAAACAAAATTGGAGTTGAAGAATAAGTAGGTTTCCAATTGGCTATTGCCATTTTTCTTTGAAAAAATAAACATTTTTTAAAAAACTATGCATGGTTGTCCTTTTTCCTCTTCATGTAAGATTCTAACTGGGTCTATCAGTTAATCTTTAAATTGTTAAGTAAGATAAGATTTTTGACTCTTGTGTTTATATGTTAGCAAATTAAAAGTTCTTAAAAGGCAATCTGATGGTATTAGCTATCTTTTATTGTTAATTGTAAAAGTCTTCAGGGGAAGGCAAAAGGGGAATAAGGCATTTGTATATGTAACATGGTAAATGATGGTGGGGTGGGTAGATCTAGCATCTGAAAGATAAGCTTCTCTACTTTGCTATAAAGTGATTTAAAAACTACAGATGCTTATTTTCTGGTAGTCATATAGGCAACATAGGCTTTTGTGCAAAATTGGTTGATGGCTAGTAAATTAATGTTCACTTGGAGATAGTTTTGATATTCTCAAACTCATAGTTTTGATATTCTCAAACTCATCTCACAAAAAGTAAGTATTAAATGTTAACATCAGCACAGATGTATCAGAACTGGTTTTTGTTTTTGAGAGAGTCTAGCTCTATTGCCCAGACTGGAATGCAGTGATGTGATCTGGGCTCACTGCAACCTCCGCCTCTTGGGTTTGAGTGGTTCTCCTGCCTCAGTCTCCCGAGTAGCTGGGATTACAAGTGTGTGCCACCTAGCCCAGCTAATTTTGTATTTTTAGTAGAGATGGGTTTTCTCCATGTTACCCAGGCTGGACTTGAAACTCCTGGCCTCAAGTGATCTGCCCACCTCTGTTAAGATTACAGATGTGAGCCACCGTGCTTGGCCTGTAGAACTTTTAACACAAGTCACATTTCTTTTTTGAAAAGAAGAGTGCACAAGATTAACTTGGGTGAATCATTGCTTATAAAAAGCTGGGCATTTAGAATTTTGCCTTATAAGCCCTTCTCAACCATAAGATTATGTTGTACCTAAAACTTTGGTGTTCGCTACCAAAACAGTTAAAACTTGTAGTCTGCTACTTCTTGTGTTTGTCTGTTGACAGCCCCTTGATACTATTTGGAGTGGGGGGAGGGAGCCTAAAATCTCATTTCATAACTAGTCACAACCATCAAATCACCCTTCTGCACCCAAAATAACTAGACTACATTTCCCTTGGGTGCTAATTATAGTTGAAAGCTGAATTTAAGGTGATTATTCAGGTGACAATTTAAAACCTAGGGGAAACCAGAAATAATCTTGGTAGTGGGAAGAAATGGACTCTTAGGATATTTGTGTGAGGTCACCCCAGCCAGTAGATTTTGAGGAACCTTGTGGAATGTCAGTAAGAGGGGATGCCAAGTTCAATGCAGAATTTCACTAAGTAAAGCACTTAGTGTAAATTTATTAAGGATGTAGCTCTTTTTATGTAAGAATTCAGTATCATGGCTAAAAGGCGGAAAGATTTACTATTTAAAATTTGAATAATTTTACATGGCATTCTTGAAGTTCTAAGTTCTGTTTCATGTGTAGAACATTTTAAAAATTCATCAGATTATTAAAGGGAAAATAAATGATTAATAATTTGGGAAGGTAAATGTGAGCTAGGCTTAAGCAAACTTTGGTTATTTGTGTTCATTGGATGTTTTAGAAACAACCAAAATACGTAAATGACCTTCACTCAAGTTTGAGTGTTTAAGTTGAAAGATGTACTCTACTAAAAGTTACAGTAATTCTAACAAATTGAAATGAGAAAGTATTCCTTGTTATATAGGCTGTATTTGAAGATTCTATAGAAAGGACTTAATGTTTGTAAAGGGGCATAGATTTTGTAGTTAAGATGAGCAGACAGCTAAAAGCTGTGATGGGAAGTACCGACTGCTTTTTATAGTGTTAGTGGACCTTTAGGTCTCTATCCATATTGGCAATTATTAGAAGAAAGTTATACTCTTATGAAACTGCAAAAGCTGTCTTGGACTTTCCTCTTCTCCCTATTTATGTCCTCTTAGAATATTGTAGGGAGCCTATAATTATTTTCTAACCAAGGAAAAACTTAAGTCTCTTTAAGAAGCAATTGCTTTTCATAACATCAGATTGAATAACCCACCTTGCTGTTCAGCCCACATCCTACTGGAAACAAAAGGTAAGACCCATTTTCTGGTTCCTGATTGTTTGGGATCTGAATTTTGTTTCTAAAACTAAGTTTAATATTTTTTAAAACGCTATTTGGAATGTGAATAGATTCCCTTCATTTAAAACGGTTTTTCCTAAGTTTTATGCTTCAGTAAATAATTTTGAGTGCTCACGTCTGCACATCATAGTGTTTGCATTTAATATGATTTATTGTAGAATCTCAACTTCTCTCGATGTTGTCTTTGAAACATTGTCTTGCTCATTAGGGCTGGTGTTTTCACATTTCTGTGGTCAAGGTGAATTTCTTATGTGTGCCTTTTTGCTTACTTTGTATATGAATTTTGTAATTTAAATTGCAAGTAAGTTATATATATGTATTTACCACAAATAGTATTAAAAGATGAAAAACTGTTAGACTGAAATTCTGTTGTAATATAACCACTCTGACTTATTTCCATCACAGTATGACGAGTGCAAACGCAGAAAACAGATTACAGTCTTTTACCCATTTTCTGAAATCCAAAAAAAAAACTGAAAAGATTTTCTGTTGTTGAGCTAATTAAATGTGAAACCTGACCAGAATTGATGCCTTCATTTTGCACTTAGTGTGACTAAACTGTTTAATGTTGTACTTCATTATGCATTGCACAGTTGCCACAGACTTTGCTGAGGGTGTTGTTTAATACGGGTATATATGTATCTTATAAAGTGCATATAGCTCTGAATCCCAGATATGTCTGTCCCCAAAGAGTTTGTATAAGGGATTATAGGAACTGTACTAGCATACACAGGCCTAATGCTTTCATCTGTAATGGGGGTATCTTGACTGAAAAACCTGTTATTGTGAATCCTTTATTGATTGAATTTTAAGTTCTCACATCTTTTTAGGCTGAAGCAGCCACAAGAAAAAAAGGTATGACCCACATTTCTTTACATTCTGTTGTAATAGTGGACTCAACAGTTACATCCCATTGAAGCAAATATGTGGCCATCCTAGAGTGCACAACATTCTTTTGAGGTAATGGTTTCTGTATTAATACTTACAGGAACATTGATCAGTGAGATCCTATAGGAAAAGCTGGGATTGGCATGAAGTAAAGCAATTACAAGGAAACATCTGTTCATTGTGTCCATTGTGATTGTCTGTTGAATAAATAGTAGTTTTGGCAAAGGAACTTTTACTTTAAACATAAACCCCACGAGATTATAGTATGCTTAAGCCAGTATTTACTCCTGTGATTGAGACCTTTGGAGTACTTCTTGGTAGCTTTGAAAGCTAATGCCTAACAACACTTAGGGTGGTTGTCAGCATGTGTAGTGATCAAGAGAAGGATTTTTTTTTTTTTAATAAAATCTCAGTGCTTCATTAGTGCACAGAATAAAAATTGAATAAATGAGTTTTTATCATATAGAAGTTAGTTTAGGCAGATAGGACCTTTGTAATTTATAACATTTTAATAGGTGCTAGGCTGGGATTTCAGGGAGTGAAAAGTCATGACTTCATAAATTTACTATTTAGGTAAGCAAAACAACTAGTTCAGCTGGATGATAAAAGGAGAGAATACTCAAGCATCAGGTTAAAAAGCCTCAAACTTCTGTCACCATACAACTGTGTAAGTGTCTGTCCACTGTTGGTAGAACTGTGGACATAGGAAAATAGTGGAAACAGAGCCTCTCGAGGATACTGTACTCATTCCCACCAAATGCACTTTGAAGGAAAACAATTTGCAGAAATAAGTCTTATTTATCAACATACTGTACTGCTCTCCAATGGAGTAAGTGCTAGGGAAAATCACTTAGCCACCAGAGGGAGCTATAACACAAAATTAAGCAGGAAATTATCCCTTTTGTAAATATGTACAACAAAGTGGGCACCAGCTAACTACCTTGATCCTCTGTATCAGCTCTAAAGTTAGATGGTTTGGGTAAGTTTTCTTGTAACTTTACCTTTGTCTTCCCATCTTTTGTGCAAAATTCTCCTTTTCAGCTTATGCATCCATTTAGGTTTTC
Source organism: Cheracebus regulus (assembly GCA_963574635.1). NCBI lineage: Eukaryota > Metazoa > Chordata > Mammalia > Primates > Pitheciidae > Cheracebus > Cheracebus regulus. The sequence goes on along the minus strand of CAUYQU010002528.1, from coordinate 32,413 downwards.
AGTAGAGTTTACCTTACAGGTACTGATTTTTGTAACAAAAATAAATGTGGGTTCTAGGACTAAGAAAATGTGGAAGACCCAAGTCTGTTTGTTTTTCTGCCTATCTTGTCCAGCTATGGAATAATAAGGCCATGAATGTGAGAACTGAGAACAGAAGTTAGGTGTGCTAGGGGAAAAAAATCTAGATGTAACAATTTGGTTATGAACTAGAAGAAATGAATATGCTCTCAGAGACCTGTAGTTTGTTTTCATGATGTGACAGTTTCAGGAATGATGATCTTTCTCAATATTACTAAGAGGTTCTTAAAGTTTGTCTTAACATCCTACTTATATGTTAACTTAGCTGTTTTCTGTTTTCCAGGCCTCACTTAAGTAACATGTTATCTTGTGATCTAAAAGTCAGTACACACAGTAGTTAATGCCATATTAACAGCTGAAAGTTAACTGAGAATTAAGCACTTTAGTATTTGTCATTCCCATTACCCCTTTCTTCCTAGGTTTCTTTTATAAAAATGGAAAGAACACAAACTTGTCCCCTGTTTAAAGTATAAATTGTCATTGAGAATACTAAACCTTTTAGGCCCCTTGATGGGATTTAGTCATCCAGAGGACAGATGGGGGACCGGACCACTGGCCGTAAAACATTAATTCTAGAAAATCGGTCTGTTTAGAATAATAAGGCACTAAAAGCGGATGAAGTGGACTACTTGGGTTGAGGGGTGGGGGAGGAATAAGTTTACAATGTTAGCAGTGCAACAAACAGATTTCAAAGAAAACTCAGATCCTTTGTACTCTAAAAATAGTAAATTTGCAGCAAGGCAATAGATAAATTCTGTGTCTTCAGGGTGTCATTGCATCTATTATAACGTATAATTTGTTTGCTTGCCAAATAGAGTTATTCAAAATGCTGTTTGGATTTGTCTTCCCATCTCCAGTCACCATGCCAGCATTTTTGTCTGTACCCAAATTCATATTACTGAAATGTTAAAGCTCATTTCAGTGACTCGGTGTCTTCACACTGGCTATCAAGTCAAAACTTCCTGAAACATGTCACTCCCTTAATATGAATCAACAATGGGTTATATTCTACCTTTCCAGTTTATCCTGTTCTCAATCACTTCTTCCCCTGCCCCAGTTGATTTGGTAAATATATGTATTTTTCAACTCTACAGACCCAGGAACTTGAATCTATATTTCCCAATGAGCCAAATGCAGTGCCTACAGTTTAATATTGATTGACAAGATGGAAAGAAGTATTCCCTAAAAGCAAAGCACTGTTAAAAGTCTATTTCACAAGCTGTTCGTTAACTGTGTGGATTATTGGAGAAGGTATTCTAATACAATAACTCCTCAGAGGTAAAACCAGGAAATTTGAACTAATTTAAATGCTAGCCCAAGTCCAAGTGTAATTGGAAAAGTAAATGTTGCCTCCAGAATTGGTCTTGCAAAGTAAAAATAGTAGTGGTGTAAGCTGTGCACACTTTCAATACAGATCATCAAGAATTGATGGCATTGTCTCCTAAAAGACTAAGTAGTTGCCTCCTGGGTGTCCTTTTTCATTCTCTTAAGCATATTACAGAGGAAGCTTTAAGTTGCCTCTGAATTCAGTGGTACTGCCTCAATGGTAATTCCTGCATATTCATTGGGATGAAATCATTTTGTTGGCTTTTTTTGTAACTATTCATAAAGGTTTAATACATAATGATGTATTTATTGTGAAGAGACTAGATAGTATGTATATTATTCCTTGAGTTGGGAGTCTTAAACATTACTTCAGGACCCTGACCCTGGTCTTTAGGTTTATAGGATCAGCTAGCTTAAACAATTCTCTAAAAACCAAGGGACCCAGCATTCATACATTTTAACACCCCACACCCTAAATCCCATAAGCAGCCCCATTCCTTTTACCATTAGAAATTCCACCCCTTCATGATCACACCTAATGGCTGGAGCGTTCTTAAACTAATTGCATTGTTTCTGCTTTGCTTTTCAGCATGTTTTTACAAGTGTGTCATGTGCATGCACTCACATGTTGCCTTTAAGCTGGTGTGTGTGTGTGTGTGTGTGTGTGTGTGTGTGTGTGTGTGTGTGTGTGTGTGTGTGTGTGTGTGTGTGTGTGTGTGTGTGTGTGTGTGTTTTGAGACGAAGTCTTAACCTGTCACCCAGGCTGGAGTGCAGTGGTGCAGTCTCGGCTCCATCACTGCAACCTCCATCTCTTGGGTTCAAGCAATTCTCCGCTTCAGCCTCCCGAGTAGCTTGAATTACAAGTGCCTGCCACAACACCTAGCTATTTTTTGCATTTTTAGTAGAGATGGGAGTTTCACCACGTTGGTCAGGCTGGTCTTGAACTCCTGACCTCAGATGATTTGGCCCACCTCGGCCTCCCAGAGTGCTGAGATTACAGGCCTGAGCCATTGTGCCTGGCCAAGCTGCTCTCTAGTTTCACGTGTATGTTTTGTTTCCCTGAGCTACATAGTAAACTGAGAGCAAAGGCTGTTTTTAACTTTGATATTTCTTCCAAGATGCCTGGAATGCTAGCACCTGTACCTTAACAAGTGTTTGTGAATAAATACATTATTGAAATCTTAGGCAGTTGTGCCACATAGCTTAGATCTAAGACACTTCTTCAGTCAGATCAGGCATATTCCTAGAATAGTAACCTAAAAGGTTTATGCCCTTGCTAACTTTTTTAATGGACTATTTTGAGGGAAGATGCAAAGCCAGAGGACAGATACCTGATCTTTGTTGTTGGAGACAGGCTCTCGCTGTTATCCAGGCTGGCATGCAGTGGTGCCATCATAGCTCACTGCAGCCTTGACCTCCAGGGCTCAAGTGATCCTCCCACCTCAGCCTCCTTAGTAGCTGGGACTACACAGATGCATCACCATGTCCAGCTAATTTTTCTTTTTCCTTGTAGAGACAGGGTCTTGCTCTGTTTCTCAGGCTGGTTTTGAACTCCTGGGCTCAAGCAGTCCTCCCACCTTGGCTTCTCAAAGTGCTGGGATTACAGGTATGAGCCACTGCACCCAGTCCTCATCTTTCTTAATGAAAGTAATAGCTAACTATTTTATGAAAGCACTTGGGCTCATTTTAATCCTCAAGTAGTACTTAGTCTCATTTTGCAGTTTGAGGAAATAGACTCAGAGATGTTAAAGTGGCAGGCCCAAAACTTGAATCCAGGTCTTGTGATGAGAAATTCTTTTTGTTTTACTACTACATTGCTTTTTAAAAAGCCAGCCTGCCTTTTCCAGTTGGGAGGCTTCAGGGGGAGAAAAGACTGAACCAAGTAAAAAGCACTTGCAATATCTACCAGATGCCAGCAGGGTGTCCCATGGTGCTGTCTTTGATCCATGTTCTTACCCTGGGTGCTGAGGGTTCTAGAGTAGGACTACATCTAGTCACAGTGGCCATAGACCAGAGCCTGGCAGCAAAAAAGTGGGATGACTAGCTTGGCTTTCCAGTGTGCAGTGCACAACCAGGTCTCTCAGAGAAGCCCTTGACCTCTTTTGACCCCTGCTATTGAGGCTGGCCCCACAGGAGGACAGCTGGTCACACAGTGGCTGGGGCCTGGCTAGCCACTCAGTAACTAGGTAGCAGCCCCACAAAAAATAACAGCATAGAAAAGAACCTGGGGATGGGTAAATGTTTAAAACATCTGCATTTGTGTTGAGAGCTGAGTATACACTTAAGTTTGTATTAACAGATCCACAAGAATTACCAACTCTAGGAAGATGAGTTTTAAAAGCCAGTATGTGCGAATCCAGTTTCCAATAAAAATGTTTGCATTATATTTAGCCTATACATACAACCTCTCAGGTATCAGTTTTTATATTCAGCAACTCTAGCTGGTAATCTACAGTGTCAAAACTATCACTTATGTGAAAACAAATAGAATAGCCCTTTAAAAATTTCCTTCTTAGTGCTCCTTAAGCATTTTGTACAAATGTCTGTAACTGTTTTATAATTATTTCTTTGTGAATCTTGGTTTCTTCACCAGAGAAGATTCTTAGAAGTATCCCCAGCGGCTAGTACAGCTCCTGGCATTTAGTAGGTGCTCAGTAATTAGTTTACTGAAATACTAATGCTTCCATAATAGTTCTGGGATAATTCTACACATTAGCCATTTTTCTAAGGAAAGTCCACATTAGAGAGATCTTTGTTTAGTATTCAAGATGATTAAAATTAATTATGGGCTGAAAAGTTCCTGGGGTGTTCTGGCTGGCCTTTAGAAATCTTCACTACATCTTTCTAGGTTGGAATTCTCAGCACAGCCTGAATGTGGGACTATATCTGAGCTATTTGAGTGCCCTCCATTTGACATTGAGGACTGGGAGTTTACCAGGGCTTTCCAAGCCACTGGGAGAAAAAATTAAGAGTAATCTACTGATTTGAGATGTGGACTTGTGCCGCTTTGTCCTCCCTGTTTCCCACAGGAGTTTTATCAAAACTCCTAAGCCATTGTTAAGGGGATCCCTGGAACAAACCCCGAACCTACCCTCTAATAGTCAAGTTTACCTGAATTTTCTCAGTTTTCTCAGGAGAAGACTAATCACACATTGTAATACCAACTTGGACTCTTCATGTGCTTTTTTTTTTTTGAAATGGAGTCTCACTCTGTTGCCAGGCTGGAGTGCAGTGGCATGATCTTGGCTCACTGCAATCTCCGACTCCTTGGTTCAATCAATTCTCCTGCCTCAGCCTCCCAGGTAGCTAGGATTACAGGCGTGTGCCACCATGCCTAGCTAATTTTTCTGTTTTTGGTAGAGATGGGGTTTCACCATGTTGGCCAGCATGGTCTCGATCTCCTGATCTCATGATCTGCCCGCCTTGGCCTCCCAAAGTGCTGGGATTACAGGCATGAGCCACCTCACCCGGCCCTGCTTTTCTTAACTGAGTAACACTTCAACTAAACAAAAGTGTATAGAACATGTATGGGGCTTCTTCAGGCTTCAGCATCAGTTTCACTAGATGTGCTATGTAGGAGACCGTAGGAAAATTACCGTAGGAGTAAAAGTTATCAGTTCTGATGCAAACAATCCTCTTGTTCCCCCAAGAAGGATCCTTAAGGGATTTTTTTGGTCCCATATTATAAATAAATTGGCCTGAAAATATCTTTTCATTGTGAGGAATAAGTATATGGTGCCTTTCTCCTTTTAATGTAAACTGCTAAAAGGCAGAAATAAAGTGTATTCTGTATTCCAACACCCGCATTGTGTTTCTGGTCTTTGTACCAGGTGCTCAGGAAGTGTTTTCACTGACTTGGGTTGACTGCTTGCTGTCTGCTCTCTGAGCATTCATTTCTGAATGAAAGGGGAGAAAGTGAAAGGAGAGGTGGGAAGAAGGAAGCTGGAGAAATAAGAGGAAACAGCTGGAAGCTGAGGAGGTGGGACTTATGTAAGGTCAGTAAAACTAAAAGCTAGCAGAGGGCAGGGTCAGGCCCTGGGGGTAGAGGGCTAATTAACTTCTGTCAGCTAGTTGAATAGAGCCTTGTGTGCTTTGTTAGAGACCAAAGGTACTTCAAAGGAAAGAATCTAGATTCTTCCCTGTGTACCTTAATAATTGTTCATCAGGTCAAAATCTATCCTGTCCTCTAGGAATTCTGGTCTTCCCTCAGGCCTAGCAGAGCTTTCTGCCACTACTCAGGCAACCAAGGGTGAAGTGCTTTAAGTAGTATTTGTGGACAGCAGCAGGTAAGCTTGATGTGTTATTCACAACGTAAAGAGTAAATGAGTACAGCTGTTGTCCATGTGTAGCACTTTAACAACCAGCTCACCAGTTCCCTTTCCCTGCTTTTATTCCTGGACCAGATGACTGAATGTAGGATAGAGTATTCACTTGATAACATGTTTTTGCCCTGCCTTGTTCTTCACAAGAACATTTGGCCAGGCATTAATGATTAGTAAATTTTGTTGCATATAACAGTATTTTTTTTTTTCTGGTGATGTAGATGGATACACATGACACTAAACAATGCTGTTTAGTGTCGTTACATCCCTCTTAACTAGGGGAATGTATTTGGGGTGGAAGCTATAGCCAATGAGAAGTTCACCACTGTGTAGGGATTTAGTTTATTTTTTGACTATTAGCATAATGCTGTAACTGAGGCCCATCAAGTTTGTGTGACCTATTAAATATCTACTTTTTCCATGCTCAGCTATTACCCTGTCCTGGGGCATCTGAGGGCAGAAAGGAACAGGTGTCCAAAGTAGGAATGTTGGTGCCTATGTTTTCCAGTTGTATTGAATTTCTTACTTGGTGTATTTTTGACTTGTCTTCGTTTCTTTCCTTCTTGCGGTCTATGCTATTTTACTTTCTATTAGTCGGATATTCTTCCCTGTCATTAAAGAGTTGTAAAATGGAGGTTAGTATTTCTATGCAAATGTTTTTTGGATGAAGCTAATAGGTTTAGTGTTGCTTTTTGCCAGTGTCCTTCAAGAAGCGTGAAGGTGATAAATGTATTTCCGTGGCTTTAGACTCATTTTTGAAGTCTTGGATTGTGTGAATATTCTTAGAAACAATAGAATGTTTTAGTTAAAAACCCTCAAATACCAGTTGAACTCAGTGTCTACTAGGAAAATGGGTAGATTTGTTATATTGCCATTTTGCTCTCTATGACTTTGTTCCAGTTGTCAAGGAACTTAAATTGGTATTCAGGGAAAAAGAATTCTTGTTTCCCCTTCCTTACCTTGCTAGTTAAAATAATTTGTGGTGACACTTCAGGTGGTAGAATTGAAACACAAGCCTGACTTCTGACCACATGGGTCAAAGGCAAATGACTTCAAAGCCCTTAGTGTGGTTATCCAGTTTGGGCAGTGAGGAGATAACTTCCGCTTTCCTCCCTGAGGAGTTTATAGTACTTAGGGGGGATGGGAGGTGTCACTTTGGGGAAAATACGTTGCTTTTTCTGATTGTATTGAGGCTGATGTGGAAGGGTTACATTTTTTCTGGCCAATTCTTTTTGGTATTTTTAAATATTGCAATCTTGATTTTTACTATTAAATTTGTTAATTGTCAGTTCTGGCTTTTTTGCATATAGAGTTGATCCATTAACTTGTCAATTTGAAGCTTCTAACTAGCTATTCCCTACTGAAAGTTTTTGGGTTTTAGTTTGTGGACCAGTCTTACCTGGTAAGACAATTACAGGTAATTGACAATGGCAGAGATACCTTGTTTTCCTAGGATTCTAAGTCTGTAATCCAAATCCTCAGTGCGTTCACAGGACTTTAAAATTCTTTCCAAACTAGGAAGGAAATATCCTGTTGCTTTCTAATGTTTACTAAAAGTTGTTTAGAACAACAGATAGGCATCTTCCTTTGTTATGTGTCATTAATCCCTTTGCCCAGTTACCTTAGGACTCTTTGAAGGAGAGACGGATGGGAGAAAACCTGTCACTTGGAGACAGTAAAAGGAATAATTAACTGGCTCAGAGCTTATGTGGAGAGTTCCCAGCCCAAAGTTAATCTTAGAACCACTGGATAGCACCAATAAAAATATTTACTTCACATCTGTTATATTTCTGGAACATGTTCTAAGCATCTTACATATATTTCTCATTAAATCCACAGGTGGCCATTTATGAGGTAGATATTTTCTTCTCATTTTCCAGATGAGGAAGCTGAGACCCTAAAAGCCCTAAAAGGTTAGGTGACAGGTTATACAACTTGGAGTGTGGGAAGAGGAGAGAGGAACCTGAACAGGGCAAGTTGGGGATCTGTCTTTTGTTTGGGGGGAATGTAGGCACATTGTATTTTTGGCTTAGACACTATTCATCATGGCTGAAGGTAATACCATTTACTCACTGAAAATTGTTAACAGTAATCAAGATGAATTTACTGTCTTTGAACATCTGCTGTCTTTTGACTGAACCACAGTATATAGTCTGTGGAAGCTCACTTAAGGAGAGGGTTCCTTTTTTGTTTGGTTAGAGAAATTGTCTGTCCTGAAGGTGGAAATAGACACTTCTAGGTAGGGATGGAGCATTTGATCTACTGGTTTCATTATGTTCCTCTAACAGTTAGAACTGATTGTTTTTGAGTACTTGTTTCAAACTTTTGAGTATTTTCTTTCTGGAAAATAGCTCAGTGTTTAAAATGTATCTGAACTTAAAAGGTCAATTCTTTTCAGGGTGTTTGAGGAGCAATCAGTTCTGGTTTTGTCTTAAGGATAGAAATAGAATTGGTCATTTTCCTCAAGAAAAGTGATTCTTCTGAATCTCAGCTCTTCAGTAATGAGAACTAGACTGTTTTCACTTGACCTCTATTTCCTGTCAGTGGGAAACCCCTCCCCAGAGGTGCTGTGTGAAAGATTGCTGGGGAAAGGGTTTCTAGATCCCAGCATCACAAGTTCAAGAGAGTCCAGTGCTACTGTCATTAGAATAATGTCTTAGTACCAGTTTTCATAATCCTGAAGCTTCATTTTTACCAGTTTGAAAGGCAGCAGCTAGGGAGGAGAGACTATGCAGGGAAGGGGGAAAACTGAGGAGTGCATCACAGAGACCTTGGGTGTGTTAAGGCAGGGAAGAAGCAGATTTGCCATCCAATGAATGAACATAAAAGGACTTCCATTGTCCAAGGTCAGAGCAAGAACTTAAAGGTTTTAGTTACCTAGTTAATTCCTTAGGTTTGGACTTTATAGGAGACATGGGGGTCTCCCATAGCAATTTAGCTGAGAAATTTATCAGAAACTCTTTCATCATTTTCTGTCCCCTCCTGTCTTAGGCTGACCGGTTCTGATGTGTTACCTGCTTCTGCTACTGATCCAAACTGCAGAACTTCTCATTCATCCCCAAGGCCTCCAGGCAGTATCCAATGGGGAATCAGCTCTAAAAGGAACCAGACCAACGTTTTCCAGCCCCTTCATTCTGGTGACTGAGGGGAGGAAAGAATGGGAGGGGGTATACTTGTCTAGTGGATGGAAAGGAAACACACTGTCAAATTACTGTATTTCCTTGGTTTTCTATTACAGTAGAATTCTGCAGCCATATTTTTATTGTGTATGTATGGGGGAAGTTTTGGAGATGGTGACCTTGATTAGAAGTGTCTGGAGGGGGATAAATGGAGGGGATAAGAGTCAGTTGGTTTTGGAAAATGTTGAAGTCTTAATGTGTCCATCTGAAGAATTTTTTTCTAAAACCAGAGTTTATAGAAATATCACTGATACAGCCTGCCCCCTCATTTCCCTGCCACAGGCGATGTCTTGGACTAGAGACACTTGTTTAATAATAGCTTGTCTCTGATATTCCCAGTAGCTACCTCTGTGTGAGGAAAGGATAGAAATGTTCAGGACATCATCATACAGGCTCCTCATCTACAAAGTTCCAGTAGCAGTGACGCCTACACGGAAGACTTGGAACTGCAAACAGAGGCTGGGGTCACCTCAGTGACATCTGACGCTGTCTAACCAGAAGTTCGATGTTTGTTCTGGGGTGAAGAAGGAAACAGACTGTACTAAAGGACTAAAATAATTTCTATACTATCTCACTTGTTTTTATTTTTGGCGGGAGAGGAGGGGTGTTGGGATAGAATTTCACATCCTATCTTGGAGTGAAGGGGAGGATGGGGAGGCTCAGCCCTTCACCCAAGAATAACCCAGTAATGACATCTCTACGCGTGGGAAGTGTTTCCCTCCACGCTGGGAGGATCCGAGGCTGCACCCCAGTGGGATTCCCTGCTTGAGCTGGAAGGCCATCTCGCCCTGAGATGCATATCATAGCGAGAACGAGGAGGGCTTAGCTGGCCGGGGAGGAAATGCCAGAGGGAAGAGACACTCGAAGTCGAAGGGGCTTCCCCCAATTTGGAGGTGGGGACCATGCTGTGCAAGAGCGACTGAACCGGGTGTCCGCCGTGGCCTCTGCCCTCCGCTGAGGGTCTAACAGGGACGCGACGCTGCTGGACTCTGTGTCTCAGTCACGGGAGACGGCCCAGCTGTGCCCAGCGGGCCCGCGCCAGACCCTGGCGTCCTCCATCTTCTCTCCTGAGCTCCCCCTGCTCCAGCTGCCTGAGCCACGGACCGCAGCACCACACACCCCCGCGGGGGGGGACGCCGCGCCCCATCCCCGCCCCGGGCCCCACCCCAGCCCCCCCGTGGGGGCGCTGACCCCACAGCCGGCGGGCACTGGCTGAGCTCCGAGGCGGCGAGCCGGCAGCGGGGACGCCCAGAGGGGGTCCGGGCTACTGGGGGCGGCGGCGGCCGGGCCGGGGCTCCCCCCCCGCCCGCGCTCGCCGCCGCGGTGGTGCGTCCCGGAGGTTACCGGAAGTGGCCGCGCTCGGCGCTGCCATGTTGAGGAGCCGCCGCTGCCGCTGCCGCCGCCGCCGCCGCCGCCGCTTTGTTGTCGCCTCCTCCGGCTGAGGAGGCTCCCCTAGCGGGGGGAGTGGGGAGGAGGGGGGTCGGCCGCCGCAGCCATGGAGGCCAACTGGACCGCGTTCCTGTTCCAGGTACTGGGGGCCCCCCCGGGGGGGTACGGGGGGGACAGGGGGGCCGGGCCCCGGGCTGGCGGGCGGGCGGGCGCTCCTCCTCCCCTCCCTCCCGGCTCCGCTCTCCGGCCCGGCCTTAATCCCCCTTTGTTTTTCCACCCGCCCGCCCGCCCTGGCGGAGCGGGGCTGCTGAGGTGAAAGGAGGCGGCCTCACGGGGTGCGGGGGAGAGAGCAGGCCTCGGGGTGAACACGGGGCCCCCCAGAACACATACGCACACACACACTCACACACACCCTTCCCTCCCGCCCTGAAGGGGAAGGGAGGAGGCCGGTCGCTGTCACCACCTCGCGGCCCAGAGAAAGGAGGGCGCCGGGCCGCTGGATAGCGCGGGCTGCTGGGCCACTGCGTGCTGGCCCGGTCCCGCACTGTGGGGTGAGGAGGGTCCCCAGGTCCTGCTCTGAGTCTTCTCCCCCCCCTCACTTCATCCATCTTTCGCTTGCTCTCTTTTTACCTCCTTCTCCTCTTTGTGTGTGTGTGTGTGTGTGTGTGTGTGTGTGCGCGTTGACTTTCTGACCCCCTCCCGTGTCCCCGCGAATAGCGGGTATCCCTGGTTCCCCGCCACTCCCCCTCACCGCCACCAACCCCCTCGTGTTTGCCCAGTTGTGGGGGAGGATGTTGTGAGTGTGTATCCCCTCCCCAAACTTTTTCACTGGATTTACATTTTTTCTTTCCCAAGCCTCAGCCGAGCCTTGGCAGCTGACACCTCTCCCTCTGTCCAGCTCTCCCGCCGTCCCATTCAGCCCGGGGAATCCCCCAGCCGAGCCGGCCCGGGGCGGGGGGAGCGGTGGGGGCCGGGACTCCGGGAGGCCCGACCTTCTCCCGAAGCGCTTTTCTTTCTCGGCCCACCTCTAACGTTTCCTCCAACCAAGTGGAGAGAGCAAACAAAGTCCGCTTACAAAGCCCCCAGATGAGTCACTCTCTGGGATGTTGGTCTTCACTTTTTTGCGAGAAACTTAGAAGTGACTGTAGCCGATCTGTTTTGGCAATTCTCTTGCCCGCCCACTTTAGATGGGGGACCCCTCTTTGGCAGATCTAGGCTGGAGCTTATTTTTTGTCTACTTCGTTTCTGTTTGCAAACGAAGCATTTAGTGGGCAGTAGTGATGAGCTCACGGGGAAACTTCGGCACCGGAGGAGGTTAAGAAGCTCGTCACTTTTAAGTGCGTTCTTCCCGGCTCTCTGAGTTATTTTCCTTCTTCGAATGCTTCGTGAAATCCCAAACGCGTAGCTGGGGCGCTTGATACCTTTTGGAACTAACAGGAACGGATGCAAAATTTTCAAAAAATTATCCTCCCAGCCACTGGATTCATTCCAGTAGAGTAATACAGGGAATTGGATAACTCAGAAATTACTTATTGTTTAGACTGGCCTGTTGTTTTAAGGCATATTTTTTTCAAATCTGGGCAATTTGATCTTTAAGTAGTTATTTAAAATGCGTTGGAAAACCAGTGCATGCATCCCGGTTGGTTTAAAGGTGGCAAATACCTTCCCCAGAAAAAAGCTCAAATGGTCGTTTTAAAATATGGGTCGTTTTTAAAATCGATGGACCACTGAAGTGATTTTCATGTGATTAAAAGCCATATTAAACATGGTGTCTATAGAGATTGGAAAAAAAAAAAGTTCGTCATCTAAAGCAAAAGCGCATAACACTTTGGAAAGCTGTTGAAAAATCTTTTGAAATACTTTTTTTTTTTTTTGAAATACTTAAAAAAAAATTTTTTTCCCCTGGATAAAGCAAATGCCAAGCATTTATTGATCAACTTTTTAATTGGATTTTATATTATTTAATTTTTTTCAGCTATTAAAATCTTTTTTCCCACCTGATGGAGAAGTGTGAAAACAAATATTTGATCCTGGGCTTGGCAATGTGTGCAGTGAAATTTGTTGGAAAACTTAAAATTTAGAGCCGAGAACAGTTGAATGGGTAAAGAGAATATTTCAGTCTTTTCTGTGGAAAGGTATGAATAGACTTACTCAGTTGTGGTTTTACGTAATTTTCACTGGGGATATGGAGTTAAATTATCTTGTTTGTTTCCTGGAGCATCCTGTTGAATTTGTATTTTAAAACAATTTAATACCTGCTTGCTTTCCAGATAACTTGGTGGAAAGTGAAAGCTATAGCTATTAAAATGTTTGATGGATGATTCTTCTAACAGGACATTCAAGATATGACTCACCGATGCTAATTTGTTCAGTGCAAAATCTTTTACCCTCTGGCGCTGGAGATTTCATGGTGCCATATCCTACTACCCTGGGTGATGAAATAACATTTCTGTTTTGTTTCTTGCCAGCCCCAGAACAAGGAAAGCTTGGGCAGGGTTAAAAAGCCTTGCAGTTGAAAGAGATGGAAGATAAAATTAAAACTTTTGGTTTGATGATGCTAGTCAAATAAAAGCCTACCCAGAAGTTATATTTTTAAAATAAATCACTTAACTGAAGGCTGGCCGTGGTTGTTATTTTACTCTGTCTCTCCCCCAGAGAACAAGTTGGGAAAACCCAGTACCCCCTTAGAAGGCTTCATGTAGAAGTGTGGGGATCCTAGGAATCCTCAGAGAGTGATTCCTGTAGTGGTTCTACAGAATTTCACCCAAGAAGCAGGGACCTGGTGTGACCCTCGTGTGAGAGTGAGCTTCAGCAATGCTGTAAAAATACTTTATGTTGCCACAGACATCTGAATTGGTAAAATGGCAGTAAGTGCTTTTAGTACTCCATTGTACTAATGGTTGTTTAGAATTGAAAAATGCCTCTAAATGCTCTTAAGTCTGAACTTTGTCCAGAAGATCTGCATTCCCTATTATCTGATCTGTTAGCTTTTGAAATTGTATATCTTCAGCTATCTTCAGCTATTAACTATTTGTATACTGTGTGGAAACTTGAGTATCCCTATAGCCAGGTTGGAAAAGGGGGTATGATTAGAGTCCAAATTCTGTAAAGTTTCTACTGAGGTCACCTGGGTAGATAGAGCCTTACATTTACAGGAGCTTCACAAATTAGATTAAAAGTGGACTGTAATTCTCTAGGAGCAGTAAGTCCATAAAGAGACTTATAAATAACCACACTATTTCTGAGAAAGCTTCCACGACTCAAAGGGTGATGACATCAAAATTATTAAATTGAAACTGAGAACTCTGGATACCATACCTCCTAATTGTTTGGAGGAGACTAGTTCCAGGCTTAACTGTTAAGCTGCCATCAAGTAAACCTAAGAGCAATGTGTGGTAGATGTTCTTACCCATCAGAGGAGGTGCTATGAGTGAGTGTGTGTATTTCTCCTTGTTTTTTCGTCCTTAATCAAGTTAGCTGTGGGACTTGTGGTTATAGAGTAAGAAGGGTAAATAACTGTTAAAAGTGTCTAAGATGATGGGATGGGCCCCTAGTAGGACACTGTATGCTTAAAATATTTGAAACTCCCACCTCTTGAGTGATGTGTCCTTTTAGGATTACAGAACTCAAGCATAGGGGCTTGGGCTCACTGTCAAGAGTTTCAAAAATAATCTTGGTAAAGAACAACATATTAGGAAGAACTATTTCAGGAATTTTTTTCCATCATTTCCTACATGTTTATCAGTATGGAGAATTTTGAAAGTGTCAGAACCAAGCAAGTAACTACTCATAAATACCAAGAACCTGATCCAAGATTAAATTTTGGTTCTGGTGCAGCTAAAAGAATTTCCGGTGTGCAGCCTCCAGCTTTGGAAGTGGAGAAGCACATCATAACAGCAAATGTCTAATACTTTATTGAAACTACAACTGCTGGAAGAAGATAAATATGAAAGGAATTTAAGTGTTTAGAGTTTGTTTTTCTCATTAGTCTGTCTTTGAGAGTTTGGGATTTGAACAGCTAGTGTTGCTGAAGGATGCAGATTTTAGTATACAATTAAGTGACCTGAGAAATAACTGGCAGGTGTTTTGCTATGGGCCACCTTCACAGTTACCTTCCAGGTTGCTTAATAGTAGATTTGGTTTCAACCAAATCTTTTAGTAGAGACAAGTAAAAACTTAAAATTTAACAAACAACTAGCAAATGTATTTAGAGAACTAGACAACTTTCATCACTTAGCAACAGCCCCTTCAATCTGAGGAAAGACACAATGCTTTTCTTCTGGGTAATAGACAAATAGATGACTATGTCATTGTGTGTATGTGAGTGTGTATGTGCGTGTTGTTGCAGTAAGATACTATTAAATACTTAAATCTGTAGGGTTTTTTTTTTTTTTAGTAAGTTATTTAAACTTGGTTTCAGCACTGACAGACTAATGCAAACTGATTTCATCAGCTGGTCTGTCTCTTATGAACCAGGAGAGTGTGTGGTTTAGTCAGCTGTTTAAAAGCAGGATCACTGTCAGCAACTTAGTTGCAAAAGTTTTGTGTCTGCACAGTGATTTTTCAGTGCTTTGTATAGTGAGCTCTGAGTAACTAAGTTGCTGGATGTCCACTGCAGAGTAGCTTGTAGGTTCTTTGCTGTTTCTTCTGGTCTCTGTTGTCTGGAGCATGTTGAATTTTAAAGGCCATTGTGAGAAGTCAAGTTTCTGAAGTGTGAATGTTTGGTTTTAGGCCCATGAAGCTTCCCATCACCAACAGCAGGCAGCACAGAACAGCTTGCTGCCCCTCCTGAGCTCTGCTGTGGAGCCCCCTGATCAGAAACCATTGCTTCCAATACCAATAACTCAGAAACCTCAGGGTGCACCAGAAACATTAAAGGATGCCATTGGGATTAAAAAAGAAAAACCCAAAACTTCATTTGTGTGCACTTACTGCAGTAAAGCTTTCAGGGACAGCTATCACCTGAGGCGCCACGAATCCTGCCACACAGGGATCAAGTTGGTGTCCCGGCCAAAGAAAACCCCTACCACGGTGGTTCCCCTTATCTCCACCATCGCTGGGGACAGCAGCCGAACTTCGCTGGTCTCAACCATTGCAGGCATCTTGTCAACAGTCACTACATCTTCCTCGGGCACCAACCCCAGTAGCAGTGCCAGCACCACAGCTATGCCGGTGACCCAGTCTGTCAAGAAACCCAGTAAGCCTGTCAAGAAGAACCATGCTTGTGAAATGTGTGGGAAGGCCTTCCGAGATGTGTACCATCTCAATCGGCACAAGCTCTCCCATTCAGATGAGAAGCCCTTCGAGTGTCCTATTTGTAATCAGCGCTTCAAGAGGAAGGACCGGATGACTTACCATGTGAGGTCTCATGAAGGAGGCATCACCAAACCCTATACTTGCAGTGTTTGTGGGAAAGGCTTCTCAAGGTACTGCAATTTTGCTTTGCTTCATTATGGTATCAGTGAACTTCAGTTTTGTCTCCATGTGATCTAGAATGTTTATGTGAGAACAGATGTGGGCAGACCTGTGTTATTGGAGGAGACTGGTGATATAAAGAAGTATTAAGCCTCCAGGTCTAACTCTAGTGTGATTGACAAGTAGTGACATAGTGATTAACCTGTTTTTTTCACTTAACAAGTGCCTCGGTGGACTCAGGCTTTCATTTGGCACATGGATACTTATCACTGCAAAACCACCAGTTTCCAGTTCAGTTGGGGGACTAGACATGAAGCCCGTTGTGCAAATTAAAATAACATTTCCTGGAAGTTGGGATGACCTTGGATACTCTTAATTAAACTTTTAGAATGTTTTTTCATTTTTCTGAGAGCACCAACATTTCACTAATTTTCATTTTTAAAAAAGCTTTTAGATTTAATAGAGTGGTAGCTGTTTCTGGCAAGTGTTAGGACTAAAACTTTGAATATTTTGTAATTGTAAAGAATCAAGACCTAATAGGATTTGATGTTGACTAAGAGAGAAAATTAACAGGTAGAAGACTAAGACTTTGTTTTTGGTAAGAGAGGTAAGGAGGCTTGTACTGGGGGAGGGAGATGGGTATTTCTGCTAGCTTTCCCTAAAATGCACCCTATCCCAATCTGCCAAGCATGTAAGCATCACATAAGTAGCATTTCTCTGTGTGTTCAATTATATATCTTCTGTTGAAACTCTCTTTTTCACAGGCCTGACCACTTAAGCTGTCATGTAAAACATGTCCATTCAACAGAAAGACCCTTCAAATGCCAAGTAAGAGTTAAAATGACTTATCCTTAGTGTAGCACTTAATGTACATTATCCAGGAGTTCTGAGCCAGTTGAATCTCACCATTCTTGAATAGTCTTAAAATCACTGACCTGAATAAATGTGGCCTATCTGACTTCTAGTTTTATAAAATATTATGACAGCATCTATCTCTGTAAAGCAAGATCATTTAAAAATTTAAGTATGTTGTTTTTGTTAAGCTATATTTCCCTTTCCTTGGGCAATAGCATTTTTTGTTAGAAAAAAAAGGTTATAGTCTTGCAAAGGTGGTTGTGTATTTGAAATGAATAAAAGAATAAAGGGCTTTAATTTCTGGATTGATTATTGAAGTTGTTTTAACTGTGATAGGAGAAAATATGAAGTTTTCTCTCAAATGTTATTTAACTGGATTTTTGTCGGTTATTACCAAATTGGAGCACTTTCTAGTTGTTTAAAAATCTCTTCTGGTTAATCATTTTATTTGACATCAGTTATGACAATGAAAAGATTAAGAATTTTGCTAAATCAAATGACTGTTTAAGGTATTGGTAATTCTAGTTTGTTGCTGGAAGTCTTTTAGTGCTCCTTTCAGTTAAATTTGTTAATGACTGATTTTATTAAGTAAACGACTTGAATTCTAAGAAAGATCTAATTGAAGGAAGTGAGGGCCTGCTGTGTGTACCAGGCTTTTAATCCACCAGTACTTTTGTGAGATAGATAGTATTATCCCCATTTTACAGATGAAGAAACAAATTCAGATAGGTCAACCAACTTGTTCAACATCATGTTGTTTAGCAAATTGTGGAGCTCAACTTAAGCCCAGGTTTAACTGACCCTAAAGCTTACGTTTTTTGTGCTACTCTGTGTTGATATATTTTCTTCCTCCGAAATGGAAGAGTCTAAAATTTATCAAGTATTTTATTATGATTATGATTCTAGGTAACACTTGTAATTAAAATTCAACCAGTCAGCTTGCTGACATGGATAGGGTAATGCATAGAATATAACGTACTTTAAAATGAGTAGAACAGGATAGTCTATATTTAAAAAAAGTTTTCCTCCCTCATGCAGACATGCACTGCTGCCTTTGCCACCAAAGACAGACTGCGGACACACATGGTGCGCCATGAAGGCAAGGTATCGTGTAACATCTGTGGGAAGCTCCTGAGTGCAGCATACATCACCAGCCACTTAAAGACTCATGGGCAGAGCCAAAGTATCAACTGTAATACCTGTAAACAAGGCATCAGTAAAAGTAGGTGGTGCTTCAGATTTCATTTATATTTCAGATTGGTGAAATATGCATGTTTTTATAATGTATCAAAGGTATTAATATTCATCTTACATGTTTCTTCCTATTGCCAACGTGTGCAAACAGGCAACAATGGAGAGAGTATATTAGTGTCAGAACTATGCTTTCCTTTCATGTATGCCAACAGCATTGATAAGCCAATAATAACCTTTAAGATGAAAGCAGTGTTAATAAGCTCGCTTTTCAAACCCAAATCTGTGGAGAAATGAAATATCATATCCACTTGCAGGGTTAAATGCTTTGCTTGCTTTAAATTCAGAGTTGAAGATAGAATACTTGGATTTACCCAGGCATTTTCTTTTAAGATTGCCTAGAAGAAGGCATTTTCCTGATCCTTTATTCTATTATATACGTACTTGATGCAGTAGAAATATCAAATTTTTAAAAACTATGTGGCCACAAGAGAATGGGGAAGAAAGCTTAATATGTGTTTATCTGTTTTTGCTTCTTTGTAAGTACATTGAGTTTATTGTCTAGTGTGTTGTACTTTAACTTTATAAACATACATTTTTCTTTTTTCTTTTTTTTTTTTTTGAAACCCAGTCTTGCTCTCTCACCCAGGCTGGAGTGCAATGGTATGATCTCAGCTCACTGCAACCTCTGCCTCCCAGTTTCAAGCAATTCTCCTGCCTCAGCCTCCCGAGTAGCTGGGACTACAGGCGTGCGCCACCATGCCCAGCTAATTTTTGTATTTTCAGTAGAGACGGGGTTTCACCATATTGACCAGGATGGTCTCGATCTCTTGACCTCATGATCCACCCACCTTGGCCTCCCAAAGTGCTGAGATTATAGGCGTGAGCCACTGCACCCAGCCATCAAACTTCCATTTTTAAAGACACTTGCTTTTTTTTGACACTTGCTTTTTTTATAGCAAAGAATTATTTTCTCTTTTATATTGATTTCCGCTAGTTCCCTAGATTTTTTAGTGCTTGTTTATTTTGACCAATATAGACACAAAGGCAAAAAATAAAAAAATAATAAAAAAAATGCACTTATTAAGAGCTACAGAAGCGTGAGAAGTCAATTTTGAAAAAATGGCAACAGTTTTACAGGTAAATACAGTGTTTTTGATTTGTCTTTGTAATAGCATGCATGAGTGAAGAGACCAGCAACCAGAAGCAGCAGCAGCAGCAACAGCAGCAGCAGCAGCAGCAGCAACAACAACAACAACATGTAACAAGCTGGCCAGGGAAGCAGGTTGAAACACTGAGACTGTGGGAAGAAGCTGTTAAAGCAAGGAAGAAGGGTAAGGCACAGCTTCCAGTGTTGAAAGTGTGGCTAGAGAAGTGTTTTCATTTAGTATGTCAAGTGATCAAAGTAGAGAAGCCACAGTTTTAGGAAATCTAGCTTAATGGAAACATATAAATAGTACATGCTGGAAAATATCTAGTAAAGTATAGTTATAGGCAATAGTGTCCAGATAAGTTATTACTAGGAATTAAAAATTCTCAGTACTTCCTATCATATTCTTTCTTTTGATTTTCTTTTTGTTAGAAACTTGGAGCCAAATTTGGTCCTTTGCTGTGCTCAGAGTTGCATTTTTATGTTCAATTTCATGTCAACCTCCATGCATTGTGGGCCTTTTTTTTCTTTTCTAAAATATTTCCACTTTTAGAGGTGGATGTCCTTATGTGTATGTAAGTTTATTTTCTTATACCTGTGCTGTTTTTGCTCTTTAGTGTTCATTTTTCATTGTATTATTTATTATATGTTTCAGATTCTGTAGTGCTGATGTCTTTTCTCTTGATCACACCCTTATCTCCTTCAGTCTCTATCACTATGGTAGGCCTTAGTTTAACATGTCTAGTCTTCTGCTGCTGAGAACTTTAATTGTTAAACAATTTTTAAATGGTTTGCTTTTCTCTAATGTGTATATCTTCTAATGAATCAGTTGGATTATCAGTTTTCAACGTACTTTTCAACTCACTAGTACAGCTTTGGCTTCTGAACTATTGTGCAGCCATTTCAAATGGATCATTTTGTCAATGTACCATGAGCCATAGGACAGATTTGTAAATTCCTTCTTCCTCCTCTACCCCTGCCATGTCTTACTATGTTAAATGTTAAGAAATCCTCTATCTGCTCGCTCCTCTATATGTAATTCCTTTGCTGTGTAGTTTCTCCCATCTTATGCTTTCATGTAGTGTGGCTGTTCCCTTCCTCAGAACAATCCCTTCTATTTTTTTTTCTTGTTTTTTGTTTTTTTCTTTTTTAGATAGAGTCTCGCTCTGTTGCCCAGGCTTGAGTGCAGTGGCGTGGTCTCGGCTCACTGCAGCCATCGCCTCTTGGGTTCAGGTGATTATTGTGCCTCGGCCTCCCAAGTAGCCAGGACGACAGGTGTTTGCCACCACACCCAGCTGATTTGTATTTTTAGTAGAGACGGTTTTGCCACGTTGGCCAGGTTGGTGTTGAACTGTTGACCTGAAGTGATCCACCTGCCTCAGACTCCCAAAGTTCTGAGATTACAGGCATGAGCCACTGCGCCCAGCCACAGTGATCCCCTCTAAACCTCCTATACTTGGATAAAAATAAAAGAAATAGCATTTCCTTTTTTTTTTTTTTTTCCTGAGATGGAGTCTCTCTCTGTTGCCCAGGCGGGAGTGCAGTAGCACGATTTTGGCTCACTGTAGCCTTCGCCTCCTGGGTTCAAGTGATTCTTCTGCTTCAGCCTCCTGAGTAGCTGGGATTACAGGCATGCCTGGCTAATTTTGTATTTTTAATAGAGACAGGGTTTCTCCATGTTGGTCAGGCTGGTCTCAAACTCCTGACCTCAGATGATCTGCCTACCTTGGCCTCCCAAAGTGTTGGAATTAATCTTGAGCCACCGTGCCTGGCCAGCATTCTTTTTTCATGCATTTACTGACATTGGAAGAAAAGAGTGCAGCAGTCCATATAGGCTTTCCACCCTTCCTCAGGTGCTGTTTGTTCCTATCTTCCAACTGAAGATTTGTCATTATTTTAATAAAATGTTTTGGCCAGGTGTGGTGGCTCACACCTATAATCCCAGCACATTGGGAGACCAAGGTGGGAGGATCACTTGAGACCAGTAGTTTGAGACCAGCCTGGGCAAGATGGCAAGACCATGTCTCTACAAAAACTCAAAAAAAAAAAAAATTTAGCCGGGCATGACAGTTTGTGTCTGTAGTCCCAGCTAGGTGGGAGGATTGCTTGAACCCAGGAGTTTGAGGCTGCAGTGAGCCACAATTTCGTCACTGCACTTCAGTCTGGACAACAGAGTGAGACCCCCATCTCAAAAAAAAAAAAATATATATATATATATATGCTTTTGTGGTAGGAGAATGAGAAGAGGGAACTGGCAGTGAGGAGGAAAAAGTGTAGTGCTATGACAGTTGTGTAGTGGGTTGAAAGTATATTATGAAGGATATTTTACTTAATTGAACAAAAGTGTTTAAGTCATAGTAAAAGGACACTGTTAGATTAAAAAGAAAACAGGAGGAGGTGTAGGGGTCAGCAGATAACAGAGTAAAAATTATTTGGTGAAAGCAGGGAGAGATACCCTTAGCAATACTCCCAGAACCTCAAAGTGAATTGGTTTTCTCTCTCATTCTCTCTCTTGCTGTACTCCTCTATTTGGTATTGTATCTCAGTTTGCTTGCACAATAAGACTTGATTGTTTAGCTCATCTTCTGACCTCCATGAAACAAAATGCTATTGTATTCCCATGCATAGCGTGAATCTCTCTGAAAACGTTAGAAACCTCTGTATTCATATTTCATATTAGTAAATGTCATAGGGCAGAGGAGACTCCTGACCTGAAAACCTAAATGTGAATCAACAATGTTTCTAAACATTAGGCCTAAATAAGGTAACATAAGTTTATAAACCTGATTGACAATCATATCATCATCTAGGGAGCTTTTTAAAAATACACATTTCCCAAGTACCATCTAAATTTCACTATTGATTCTCCTGGGAGTCCTTTGTTGTTTTTTTTTTTTTTGAAATCCCCTATATAGTTGATTTTGATAATCAGCCAGGTTTGGGAATCCCTGATAGGGAAAATGGTGTATGCCAAAGTTACATTGTATTGATCAAGTAAGGGCTCCTTGACTCCAGGGTCCCCTTGGGTGATCTGACTTGTGTGGATCATATACAGATCTCTATATTTAGTTTGAATATATTTCTCCATTTTGACAGCCAAGTCACAGCCAGCTTACCCATCATTTTACTGCTGTTTTCTGGTACACCAGGAGGTGGTGTTGAATTTTGTTGAGGGGTGGGTTGGGGGGTATCACCTTGAAGGAGTTTTCCTTAAGTAGTGTCTAGACCTGGCTTATACCTTAGTCCCAGCACTTTGGGAGGCTGAGGTGGACGGATCGCTTGAGCCCAGGAGGAGACCAGCCTGAGCAACATGGTGAAACCTTATCTCTACAAAAACCGCAAATATTAGCTGTGCATGGTGGCACGTTCCCGTAGTCTCAACTACTTGGGAGACTAAAATGGGAGGATTGCTTGAGCCTTGGAGGTTTGAGGCTTCAGTAAGGTGTGATCGCATTACTGTACTACAGCCTGAGCTACAGAAGGAGACTCTGTCTCAGAAAAAAAAGTGTCTAGATTTTGTTGGATAAGAAGGACCAGGGTCCTCTAACTCACTGCAGGGTCTCCTTGCCTAGTTAGTTCTCCTTGGTATGTGTTAGCTTGATGGTATGTGTAATATGTGGAGTTAAAGATACTAGGCATAAAGTAGGTGATTGTGTCAACATCAGAAACAGAAGAAGAAATGGAGTTGAGAAGAACATGAACTTACTGAGGAGCATTTTTTTCTTTCCTAATGTAGTTAAGAAAGATAACCAGAAACAGTAAGATTATTTAACTGAAACATATTTCTAAAACTGAAACAGGTGATGCTAAAATAGCTTATCATTCCCTAATTATGCATTTTTAAAACCTTAACAGAGTATGGCTTTATGTCTCAGGCTTTAACATACTTAACTGAGTATGCACACCTCTCTCTGCTGGTTATAGTGTGCCTTATGAGAAGATTTTTCTGATTATCTGTAATTGTGTAACCATTGGCCCAGCTCTGTGTAAACAAGCTCTTTAGCCTGGCCTGCTGGAGGTTGGCTCTTCCCAGGAAAGTTTTTAGAACTCAGAGGAACTGCATGAAGTAGTAGTGAGAACGCTTAGCCCTGCATTGCAGAAGTTAACTGATCCTCTCAGCATCACTGTGAGGTAGGTAAGTAAATCTAAAGTTGAAACCTAAAGAGCAAGGCTGAACAAGTTGCCCAAGTCCTTGCAGGAGGTACAGCATCAGAAAGCTGATGATCCACTGGGATCCCTGGCCCCCAGGCTTGAGCTCAGAAAGATCCTCCCTTCTGTTGACCACTTTATAGAAAACTGGAATTTGATTTATTGTTTGACCTTTTTGATGAAAGGAAATTGATTCAGAAACTGTTTATGAATATTGCTCACTCTTTTGAAAATCTAAAGACCCTTTTGTCTTCTTATTTTAGAAGCTGCTAACCTGTGCCAAACCTCCACGGCTGCTACGACACCTGTGACTCTCACTACTCCATTCAATATAACATCCTCTGTGTCATCTGGGACTATGTCAAACCCAGTCACAGTGGCAGCTGCAATGAGCATGAGAAGTCCAGTAAATGTTTCAAGTGCTGTTAACATAACCAGCCCAATGAACATAGGGCATCCTGTAACTATAACCAGTCCATTATCCATGACCTCTCCTTTAACACTCACTACCCCGGTCAACCTCCCCACCCCAGTCACTGCCCCAGTGAATATAGCACACCCTGTCACCATCACATCTCCAATGAATCTGCCCACGCCTATGACATTAGCCGCCCCTCTCAATATAGCAATGAGACCTGTAGAGAGCATGCCTTTCTTGCCCCAAGCTTTGCCTACATCACCGCCTTGGTAAACAGTATTATAAAATCGAAATATGGGTTAAAGTAAATA
This sequence comes from Cheracebus regulus, assembly GCA_963574635.1. NCBI lineage: Eukaryota > Metazoa > Chordata > Mammalia > Primates > Pitheciidae > Cheracebus > Cheracebus regulus. The sequence goes on along the minus strand of CAUYQU010002528.1, from coordinate 8,630 downwards.
TTTACCAGCAACTTAACTTTTAGTTGATTAAAGCAAAAAGTAAACCATGAAATTGGGAGATTTTATTACATTAGTTAATAAGAATGTGGTAGCATTTTTCTTCAATTTGGCTGGGATTATTCAAAGTAGGGTGTATATGTAACTTATCACTGGACCACTTTAGTTTAATCAGAAATTCCTTTTAGCTGACAACATTGCTTAAACAGGATAGTAGTTGGCAAGATTAAATGCCAGAATTAAAAACAATCGTAAATAAGTAGAACCTACTTCAAAATAAAAAAAAAAAAACAGCATTACTATTTCTAATCCCAAGAAATCACTTTATTCTAAACACTAGCGGAACTCTTCTCCCTATACAAGGTGGATGGCTGATTTTAACCTGAAATTCTAAATCCATGGATTGAGAGCTAGTGTAGAATTGTCTGTGTTTATTGTTTTTATGAGTAAATACATGCATTGTCATAATAAAATGCATTTCAGAGAATATGCATTTTACCTTTGGGAATATGTTAATTTCAGGCAGCATTCCCTATGGGAAAGGTGATACCAGCTCTGATATGCAAAGCATATGATAATTTATCATTCTAACTTCAACATATAATAGGGATTGTGACCTGATATTTGGAGATGTAAATATTGCTCAACATATTAATCCCGATGGAATATAGCATTGTAGTTGACTTTTTAAAAAAAAAAAAACATAAAAAAAAAAATCTACAAATTGTGTTTTGCTAAGAAAAGCCTCAACTGACAGAGGAGAAGTCAAGTGTGTGGACAGGCAGGCTCCTAACAAACAGGCCGTTGGGACTCCTGTTTAGGAGCCAAAGTACTTTGGAACAGTTCAAATATATTGCTTTAAATTGGAAGACGCTGGAGGCACTGGGATGTGATATGCCCCTCTCTCCCCCAATCAGAGCCTGTTGATGTTACAACAGGGACAGATGTGTTAGTCGCTCACTAGAGTTTATGTCTTATATTAAATTGTATACAGTTTTTATTCTAACCACTAACTAGGTAGTATGCCCCTTCAGAACATGCAGAGTGTATCTTTTTAAATTTCTCCTTCCGTTTCTTAATCAAGTATCACGCAGATTTGTTCAGCTTTGTAAATATGGACATCACTTTTTTTTTCTTTGAGAAAACACTTGTATCAGCTTTGTGGTGTTTTCAGGGAGACAGCTGTCTGCACTCCCTGTAGAAACCCAGCAATGGTTGTGCACGTTGAGACATGTGCTTTTTATTTCTCAGCAGGATATTTTATCTCTGTACATAAAGTAGAAACCAAAAGGTAGGGAAACAAAATCTTGACACCGTCATGCCACACATTGTTTTTAAAGCATTGTGTTAAAAAAAAGTTCACTAAAACAAGGACGCTGTGACTTTTTTTTTTAAGTTGCAATACGTTTTTGGTTTTTTTCATTTTTTAATCATTGCGGTTAAGCAAAATGGAAATTAGTTGTGTTAATCTTGCAGAATGTTTGCAGGACTGACTATCAAACTGGATGATTTCCGTTTATACCCCACTGTGTCAGTTCAAGCATCAAAATACCTTGCATCTGAGGCAGACTTCCTACATCAGGGACAGGTATCTGTGTGTCATTATACAAAACAGTTCTAGGGGGTTGATCTACATAGTAAAAAAAATAAATAGTACTTAGTGTAAAATAATTTTATAAATGATCTTTTGTACTTTAGGACATTAAATTGTACAACTTTTGTATATATAAAAGCTTAGGAACTTTCTGTTTAGCAGGAAGGCAACACATTCCTACACTTTTAATGTATATGTTTGTTATAATGTCCATGTAAACATGCCCTATGTTTGTGCCTTTTAATTAGTTTGTCTCAATAAACAAAATGTAGAGAAAAATATGTAGCTATGACTTTGTTACAACTGTTCTTATCCACAGTACAAAAATGGTTTGTTTTTAATATGTAGAGCATTATGTGTGGACTACTGGAAGGACTCGTGTAGGGAAAGCCCAAGAATGACCCTGCTGAGGCCTGGATTGGGAGCACAGTGGTCACATGTGGAGGAAGGCCACATTTCCTGGCATGCAGATCCAAAACTGGGTTCTGGCTCTGCCTGCTGGGATCTGTTATCTCTGGTGGGCTGGCAGTCATAATCCATGATTCAGACAGCCCAGGCTTCCTCCACAGTGGTCCAAGGAGCAGTCCTCAGTGGGGGCAGGTGTGGGCCCTACCCCTAAGCTAGAATGTGGTTGTCAGAACCCTGAAAGTATTAGTTCTTAAGAAAAAAAAAAAAGATATATACTAGAAATAATTGTTTTATCAATTCATTGTATAATAAACAGGAGTGAGACTTCATTGTATGACTTCAGTTAAAATGCTATTTTGTATGCATTCTTTATTCACTTAAGAAGCTTGTCTGCAATAATAAAGCCACGTCATGTCTTCTTTTGGGAGGGAGAGAGTTGATGGCAGGAGGGGGTTGTGGGTGGGCCACTGAAAAGGGGGACCAAATAGGTTGTGTGGTGAAATTCTCCTGTGTCTTGAAACTGGAATTGAGTTTCAATGTTGATGAACTTATTCAACCAGGTGTTGAAGGCACGACGGCCACTACTCTACGAAAAGGCAGAGTATGTTTTTCCCTTCTGGTTGTAACCTGGTTGAGAGCTTCCCCTTTATCAGATTGGCAGCTAAACAGTTGTATTAGATAATCCTCGAATCTGACATCCAGCCTGTTATGCTCCAGGGCTCGCTGCTTGGCCTGCGTTTGCTTTTTATTGTGTATTCATTCCCCTCCTACGGTGTGCTCCTAATTGAAGGTTTCTGTGTAAGCAGATGATAATTTTACCTGTCGATACCAGCACTGTATTACTAACATGCAAAATACTGCAGATTTATTTTGAAAATTAAAGTTAACCAGTCACAAATGTTATGATGGATTGCTTAATACCTTAGAAGCTTCATCAATTTGCTCTGATCATAGGGAAATTTTTGAAGTACTATCTTTTCAAGTGTGTACATCTCAGTATTGGGCTGGAGAGAGAGAGGGAGGGGCCAGTATCAGGCTGGTTGGAGGGTGGAAGGGCACCAGACTGACTGCCCTTGGTAGGTGCACCCTCCCAAGCAGCTTGGGTAGCCTGGAGGCCGTGACCACAGGTTTAGGTCCCTGTCCTACCCAAAAGGGAAGATGGGTTTAAAACCTTTCTTCTCATGCTCTAGGACCCAATTTCCTTAGTTTAAAGGGAAACACATTTGTGTTCAACTAGATTTGTTAGACGTCCAACGAGGACCAACAATGTGCCAGGCACTGTTAGGCACTAAAGGGCATGAAAAAGTGATTAAAATATAGTTGCTGCCTCCAAGGAGGCTGTTAGGGGAGCTATGACGAGTGATGGTATCACCAGACAGCAAATCAGGACGAATGTGACACTTCATTCAATGAAAAAGTTTTAGTTGCCTACATCTGTTTTATATAGAACTGAGGCTTTCCAAACTTCCTGTGATAATTGCCTTAGTCTCTTCATTGACTCAGTGGACACAGCTGGAGGAAAGTGTTCTTCTTGCTGTTTTTGTCCTGGGAACGAGGGAAGTGTTATTTCACTGAGTTGCTAGTTAATCATTCCAGTCCCAGCTGTACAGGTGCCTCCACTCTTCTCAAGGGGCCCTGTAGTTTGGTCCTCTCTAAACAGACCTGGGTTTAGGATGTAGAGGGGATAATGGAAGTTTTCACTTCAGTATCCTCAAGGATCATTTGACAAAAAGTCCAATCTGTTCATGGGACAGAATCAATTTTCCCTTCCTGTCCTAATAGGTGTGGCTTTCAGTCTTGCACTTTTTCCAATTCCTCCTTAAAGAGTCTTATAGCCTGAAAGAATGCCATTTGTCCTGGATTTGGGTCTATAAATCTCCCCCACAGCTGGCCTAACATTGACAGATTATCACCTACCCATTAGGGGTTGGCTAGTTAGCCTTCCTCTTCCCAAGATAGGTACTTGACCCAGATCTTGGCCCTGGACCATGAAGGTCAAGTACACATCACTTTACAAAAACCACCCTGGATCACTTGAGGCCAGGAGTTCAAGACCAGCCTGGCCAACATGGCAAAACCCTGTGTCTACTAAAAATACAAAAATTAACCAGGCATGGTGGTGCATGCCTGTAGTCCCAGCTACTCAGGAGGCTGTGGCACAAAGATTGCTTGAACCTGGGAGGCAGAGGTTGCAGTGAGCTGAGGTTGTGCTACTGCACTCCAGCCTGGGTGACAGAGTCAGACTCTGTCTTAAAACAAATGAACAAAAAACTGCCCGGATAATTTTTACCATGATAAGAGAAGGAAGTTTTATACTTCAGATTATCACTACTGACTTGCATCATAATTTCAGAAATTTTCTTCATCCCTAATTATCTTAAACTGATATCCCACCTCCCTCCCAACCCCTAAATATCTCTTTCAAGATTATATAAAATAAGAACTTAAAATCACGACTCCTTTGTAATGTATGTAACTGCTAACCATGTATGAAGAGCTCTCATTAATGGAGTTTCCTCAAAGTGAGGTTCACCTGCATCTGGCTGTGTCAGAAACTAAAGAAGGACATTTGAGGAAAATGTTCCGTTCGTCAGTGAGCTACTCTTTTGGCATGACAGCTGAGAGAATGAGGAGATCAATGGTAACGAAAGGGAGGGATATGCCCTTCCAGTGACTGGTCCGGCAGCTTTCTCTGGCAGTCAGTGCTGAGGCTAGGCTGGGACAGATGCACCAATTCTAGAGGTTCCCATGGAGAAGGGAGCCAGCCTCAAAGACTGGGATGGGAAGCCAGGTCTCTGCCAATCTTAGGGACAACTGAGGACTGCCAGAGGCATATTGTCCCTACAGAGTCAGCCAGATAGATCTGTTTTGAAGGAACCTGGATCCCCAAGGCCCTTGCTCGTGAGCCAAGGGATTCTTATCTTTGTTAGTGGTAGGAAAAGAGCTAGAGAGAAATCAATCTTGCATGTGTATGAAGGAAGAAAAAGGGGAGTCTTGGAGGTTAGGATGGGGCTAAGGAAGGGAAAAGAGACATTTTGGAGGAAATGTCCTTGTACTCTACCTGTGGCATCACTCCCACCCTGACCAGCCTCTCCACTTATCCAGGTGGGATGAGGGAGAGAAGCCCAAATCCTTATAGCCCGCTCAGTCCAGAGTCAGCCCTCACAGCTCCACCTTCCCTCCCTAAGGCATCGGGGACTCAGATCCAAGAGAGGAGCCAGCCCCGCAGGGCACAACGCAAATGTGAGTGTTGCCATGTCTGTATCGGTCACCCTGCTGTGAAGCCCAAACTGCTTGGCCTGGCATTTGGTGTCCCCCACCATTTGGCCTGATCTACCCTGCCGGCCTCCTGGCCTCCTCTCTTTCTTCCAACGGTTTACTAAGTTGGAGCTCAGGGCTGGTGGGGAGCCGAGGCAGACAAACAACTCTTGGGCGTGTGGGCCCCGCCCCAACTAGAGCATCGGCGGGCCGGGATTGGCTGGTATCTCCCGCGTTCTGATTGGGCTGGCGGCGGCCTGGTTCTCATTCACAGAAAGCACTGCTTCTCTCCTGCGGGAGCTTGGACCTCGAATGCTGCTTCACTTTCTGCACTCTGCACAGTAAGTGTACTCATTTTATGTAAATGGATTCGATTCAGTTCTATGGTTTCCGCAGATGACGTGCCCCCAAATGCAGTGTTGGCCCCTCAGGGATGGCTGCATCTGACCGTTTATTGTATCCCATATCCAAATCACAGCTGTGCGAGTGGATGGGACCAGGCTTATGGGAACTGTGGGAGCTGCGTTTTGCATACCCAGGTGAGGCCACGGTTTTGTTTGTTGAGATGGAGTCTCGCTCTGTTGCCAGGCTGGAGTGCAGTGGCGCAATCTCGGTCACTGCAACCTCTGCCTCCAGGATTCAAGCAATTCTCCTGCCTCAGCCTCCCGAGTAGCTGGGACTACAGGCGCGTGCCACCACGCCCAGGTAATTTTTGTATTTTTAGTAGAGACGGGTTTCACCCTGTTGGCCAGGATGGTGTCGATCTCTTGACCTCGTGATCTGCCCGCCTCGGCCTTCCAAAGTGCTGGGATTACAGGCGTGAGCCACCGCGCCCGGCGAGGCCACGATTTTATCTGGCGAGACCTTTTGCTGGGTTAGGCTTTCACCCACTTTCGCAGGCACCAGTCCTTTCTACCATTTACCCTTGTATTTCATATTTCTTTGTCTTTTTTTTTTTTTTCCAACTTTCTACTGATTTGCAATTTCTTTGTCTTTAATCATGCTTTTCTGTATACCAGGAAAGTTTTCTTCTCATTCACCTACTTTTAGAGCGTGGCTGAAGTTCTTGCTCACTAGGACCCCGGGAGGAAAAGCCGATTGCAGGGCTTGGGCAGGGGAAACACAAAGTGAGCCGGAACATTCAACATATATTTGGAAACAATTGCAAACTTACAAAAAATTGCAAAAGTGAAAATAGTACAAGAAACACCTATACACCCTTTACCCAGATGCACCTATTATTAACATTTTATCCCTTGCTTAATCACATATGGGGCTCAATCCAATTTCTTTTTCTGAACCATTCTAGGGTTTCATACATCATAGCTCTTACCCCTAAATATTTCTGTGTGTATTTTCTAAAAATAGAGATATGCTGTTACACCACAGCACAGTTATTTTTATACACTTACATTTATATAATACTTTTTTTTTTTTTTTTGAGATGGAGTCTCGCTCTGTAGCCCAGGCTGGAGTGCAGTGGCTCAATCTTGGCTCACTGCAACCTCCGCCTACTGGGTCCCAGTTCAAGCAATTCTCCTACCTCAGCCGCCCAAGTAGCTGGGATTACAGGCATGGCCCACCATACCCAGCTAATTTTTTTTTTTTTTAATTTTTTAGTAGAGATGGGGTTTCACCATGTTGGCCAGTCTGGTCTTGAACTCCTGACCTCGTGATCCTCCTGCCTTAGCCTCCCAAAGTGCTGGGATTACAGGCGTGAGCCACCGCACCTGGCCTATAATACTTTTATTTAATCTACCATCCTTATTCCAATTCTGTTAGCTGATCTATGTCCTTTATAGCATTTTCTCCATTTCAGTAAAAGATCTAGTCTACGGTCAGGTTATTCCACCCCTTCATTCCCCACATTCACTATATACAGAGAAGGCATCTGTATAGCTTCCCTCTACCATCTCACCATCCCAACTATCAAAGAGTTCATTCTTCTCTAGCTGCAAGCCTAGCACAGGCCTGACTGCCCTCTTTCCTTCCTAAGAAAAAAAGGAGGCCAGACACGGTGGCTCACCCCTGTAATCCCAGCACTTTGGGAGGCCAAGGTGGGAGGATAACCTGAGGTCAGGAATTCGAGACCAGCCTGACCAACATGGAGAAACCCTGTCTCTACCAAAAATACAAAATTAGCCAGGTGTGGTGGCGCATGCCTGTAATCCCAGCTACTCAGGAGGCTGAGGCAGGAGAATCGCTTGAACCCAGGAGGCGGAGGTTGCAGTGAGCCAAGATTGCTCCATTGTACTCCAGCCTGGGCAACAAGAGCAAAACTCCATCTCAAAGAGAAGAAAGAAGAGAAAGAAAAGAAGAAGAAGAGGAAGCGGAAGGAAGGAAGGAAGGAAGGAAGGACAGAAGAAGTAGAAGGAGAAGAAAGAAGAAGAAGAAAGAAAAGGGCACCACCACCTACCCAGTAGGATGAGGGAGATAAGCTCAAAAAATCCTTCTAGATCGATCACTCTTGAGTTGTTAGCCTCCTTAAATCTGAAACATTTACACAGCTGGCATTAAAAAAAAATACAGACCCCTGCCTTATTTGTTTTTTAGTGGAATATTCTCCATTTTGTGTTTGTCTGGCTTTTCCTCATGATTAAGATGAAGTTCTACATTCTCAGCAGGAATGCTGCATAGGACATGTGTCCTCAGGATATTACAGTTGGAGACACACAATGTCCCTCTGTCCTTCATAGATGATGTTAACTTTGATCATCTGCTCAAGGTGCTACCCATTTTCTCTACCACATAATTCCTTTCCCCTGCTCTTGCAACTAATAAGCAGTCTGTGGGAGACATTTAAAGACCATCTATATATCCTACTCCTCACCAAAATTTTGTCTTAGATTTAACATGTACTGATAATCTAACTGAATCTTTACCGTGGTGGTTGAAATGTCTCTTTGCACAAGAAGTAAAGAAGTGCTCAAAGATGAGGATGAAGCAGCAGAATGCCAGGAGCTGGCACATGGGCAAGTCCGAAACAATCTAAGCCAAAATAGATAATGATAATAATAAATGATGCACAATCCAAAGAAAACAGCAATCCATGAGTTTGTAAAGAAATGAGTGACTACATCCTCCTGCTCCTTTAAATCTCAGTTCAGCCTTCTTGTGCCTCAGTGGTAGATGTGCCCCTCTATGCTACCGTCTCCTGCTGTGCCTCTCAATCTGCCACAATAACGTGACACTTTCCTGACTGTGGAATGGAGCTGAACGGAGTCTTGGGCTCTATCTTCCCTACCCTAAAGGGAGCTCCAGGCTCTATAGACTGGAGTGTGAGGCCTGAGGCTGAGGCTCTGGCCCTAGGAACTCAGTCCTGTCATAGCTTCAGGGTCCTCTTGCCCCAGAGGGTCAGCCCTGCCTCCAGGAG
>CAUYQU010002527.1:0-22075 GCA_963574635.1 Cheracebus regulus | reverse complement strand
TGGGCAATAAAACAAGAATCCCATTCTCTCTCCCTCTTTCTCTCCCTCTTTCTTTCTCTCTTTCATTCTTTTTTTTCTTTCTTTTGCTGTTTCTTTCTTTCTCCTTTTCTCTCTTTTTCTAAAATCTCTTCCTCTTTCTCTCTTTCATTCCTTTATTCTAAAAATAAAAAAAAATAAGTAAAAATAAATAAATTCAGAATTTAAAAATTTGATGACATTTACCATGTGTACTAGTTTATACAGACTAGGCAAACCTAAGGAAGCAGGTAGGTGGCTAATTTATAATTCCAGAGTAGTTTGATATTTCTTCCCTGTATTTGAAAAAACACAAAGGTGACACAAGCTGTCCTGGTAATTAGCTTTTCTCTTTAGCATAGTCCAATCCCAGGAATAGACCATGACAGAAGACCATGCTCCTTTCCTGTTCTCACCACCCCATCACCTGTGGTCTACAGAAGCACCCAGTGACTTCCAGGTGGCAGAGGGCTCTGCATGTCCAGTGGTCTTTTCTCACCCTAGCTCTCATTCTCTGAATCAGGAGATCATAGCAGGATTTGATTAGCATCTTCTCTGATTACTTCCCAGGCAGCTGCTCCTTCTCAGGAAAAGAATCTGATTTGCATTACTTCCTGTTAACTCTATTCCCTGAGGTTTCCAATATGTGGATGGCATTCCCAATGCTCAGGGAGGTTTATCTCCATTTTCACTTCTGTTCATCATTTAAATAAAAATTTAAGAGCTGAAGGTATATTTGTGGTTTTGCTATTCTTCTCTGGAAGTCTGTATTTTAAAATAATCATTAAAGAAGAAAAAGCAAAAATATTCAACTAGAAAAATTATTTTAATTAGGAGTCACTTTGAGGCCAATTTGACCTGTTTCCTAATTAGCTGAAGAAAGTTTCACAGGTAGTCTTTAACTTTGATCCTTTCTGTAAACTTGAAATATCCTAGATGAATTTTAATACTACTTGAATAAAAACATTTCATATCTAGCTTTTGAGGGAGAGGTCAAGGAACATCAGGAAGAAATACAGAAAGAGGGAATATTCCACTCAAATTAGAGAAACAGAAAAAATAAAAAGTAGGCCTGAAGTTCCAGCTAGCCTAAGACTTTTCACAAAACGATGGGTCTTACCTTCTTTCTCCCACTCTCCCAGCCCTTCCTCTTTCCGCTCCACCACTAATGAGACTTGAGTCTAGGCAAATTCACTGTGATGCATGTGGTTCTCCTTCACACAGACTCTACCTGGAAATCTTGGTGTATTCATTTCCTACACTACTGTAGCAAGTTACTACAAATTTACTGGCTTAAATCAACATGAACTAATTATTTAATAGTTCTGTTGTTTGGAATTCTGGTGTTATGAGGCTAAAATCAAGGGTTATGTTTCTTCTGGAAGCTTCAGAGAAGAACATTGTTTGCTTTTTTCATCTCATTTAGGCAGCCTACATTCCTTGGCTCTGGCCATGGCTTTTTAATTCGCTCCAACTTTGCTTTTGTCATCACCTCTTCCTCTCTGTCTCTCCTGCCTCCCTCTTTCCCTTAGAAGGCACCGTGTGATTACATTGGGCCCATCTGAATATTCCAGGATAATGTCCTCAAGAACCTTAATTTATTCACACCTGTAAAGTCTCTTTTGTCACATAAGGTAACATAGTCACGGGTTGCCAGGAGTAGGATGCAGATATTTTGGCGGGGGGTTGGCGGAGGTTGGTACATCACCCTGCCTACCACACTTGTCTCTCATGTGTAACTTATACTGCCCTGTTTTTGCAAACAGGGTTACCATGATAAAAAAAAAAAAAAAAAAAAAAAAAAATTCTAAGCTCTCCATTGATTTTCATATATATGTGAAATAATTTCTGGGACAAATTTTGAATATGGAAGTTTATTCATCTGCTTACCATAATGTAAACAGTATCAAGCAAATCCCAGCAAGCAAATTTCTTTAGGATAAAAAACATCTGACATCACATTTATGAGTACAGACATTTTATTTTGAGCCAAGTCAATGCTAAAGCTATCGTGACACTTGTGAAACCAGTAGGTTTCTCCAGACACACCAGAATTATCCGACTTGTTCTCTGGGCTTTCTCACGAATGCCTCAGGGCTTTAATTAGCTCTACAAGCTGACTTCATCAGCTTCTAAAATTAGGACTTTTCCTCTTATTAATAGGGCCCATACTTGACCTCACTATTCAATGTTCTGTTAAATTTTGTGTCAAAATCCTAGACGAGAGCACTAATGTTTTCATTGTGCAGGGTAAGAGCCCCAGACCTGGCACTCAGCAATATCTACAAGCACTACAGTTTAACTTCCTGAGTCCTGATTGAGATACCCCTCCCTCCAGCCTTCTGTGTCCTTTGTCAGCAGGAAGCAGCCAGGGTGGTCACTGTCCAATGCCCTCCTGCCTCAAGATTGAGGAAATGAACAAGTCAAAGGGGGACTGAAACCATCCTCATGGGGCTAGCTAGACATACACACTAGGCTATAGGCAGAATTATAGCACTGGTGCATTGCAACCAACTTTTCTACAGCTGCTTACCTGAGAGTCTTATAGCACAGTGACCAGCTGCTCCTCCACTGTTCCTATAGATGGACTCTCTGATAATGGACCTTTCTACCCAAGAATTGTTTAAGGTACTTTCCAGATCCTGAATTCCAGCAGGACGGCGAATCTGAAGGCCCTCCCCAAGGAACCCACTCAGCACAGAAATGCAGTTTCTTCATCTCCCTGTCCTATGACTTCACCCCTCACTTCTTAACTAATCAGTGACCACTAGCCTTTAGCCTATCATTTGTCCAGATCCCTTAAAAACTCCATCCAAAAACCTCCTGGAGAGGCAGATTTGAGGTTTCCTCCTATCTTCTCATTTGGCTGACCTACAACTATTAAACTCATTCTCTCCTGCAACTCCTGCTGTTTCAGTGTACTGGCTCAATACTGTGCAATGGGCAATCAACCTGCTGGTTATATAGCATTTCATTGGTAGGAGCATGGGAAATAGCTCAAAATCTTGACTATAGAATGGGACATTTATTATGTTTAGCAGAAGTATATGGATTAGTTATTGTTTCACATAATAATTCAGGGACTTCTTGTGAATGGTAATCTGCTAGTGGTTCTACTCTTCCATTTTACAGTATCAGAAGATACACTTCAGGTTATTAGTGGCTCCTCTGATCAGTCTCTACCAGGCCCTTTGTAATATAGACTTTGAAGTCCCATCCTAAGAACACAGGACCTCCCACTGATCACATCTTGTTGTGGGCCTCACTGGAAAATGTAGCCACCTCCTCCTTCTGTCCTTTTCATTCAACCTGCTCCTATGTAAATAGCTTACCAGCATATCCAAAGAGATCTTTTAAATAAAGATGCCATTTATCTTTGGATATGATGGTACAATAAGATCATCTAGTTGAAGGATATTCTCTAAAAGTTATTTATGTCCTGAGGCTGATTGTAAATCCAGAAAATCTTGATGCTGAATCAGTTGGTCTGGTAGGTCTGAGTGGTTGGCAACAAAAAAAGTTGTAATTTCAGTTACAACTGAATGATGTAAATTCATTCCTCCTTTCTCAATGAACAATGATGTAATTTTGTCAAAGACTTTAGACTGAGCATAACCTGACCAGGTTCAACATAGAGCACAATAGCCTTATATTAGTGATAAAATAGTGAAAATGTTCCCAGAAGAGACCACAATATAGGCATATCAGGCTATACTATGAGGATAAAATATTCAAAACATCACTTCATAATGATAATAGGACTAGGGCCACAAAAAAATTGAGGCATATTTGAGTTGTTTCCTTAATTAGCAAAGTTTATAAAAATTATCCTATCCTTGAAGTTCTCATTCCTGGCTAGATGGCATAAACACACTCTATCCTATGACTCTCTCACTGAATGCAGCAATAAGCTCTATACAGAATGCAGGAAGCAGCTGAGTACCCCAAAAGTCAATGATAGCCAGCAGCTTAACAAAAGAAAACCCAGTTTGATATAATACAACACTGACAGTGAGTTTCCCATTTGTGCTCACTCCAGAATCATCCAGCTTGGACTCAAAGGCAGCCCAAATCCGGAAGTACACAGCAGATACAGATGGGAAAAGCTCCAAAAGAATTTCTCTCCTGCAAGTTTAAGAGCATAAAATGAGACTCCTAAGTGTCATAAGGAGTGTGTGTATGTGGGATATTCTCTTTTATTTTTTTTTCTGTTCTTTTCCATCCAGCCCCAAGGCGATAACATGATGGCATGGTAGAGGTGAAAATGAGGGGAGCAGTAGCTATAGGGAACCACTTTATGTAAGGAGAATTCACTCTGGCCAGGGAAGCTGTAGTCACAAGAGTGACTATATTATTAAAGTGCTGAAAGAAAAAGTGGTGTTTTCTCTCTGACCTCATGCATTTTGGTATTAATATAGATGTAGACATGGGAATTGTGAAGCAGAACTGAAAAAACAAATCCGATTTTCAGACTATACTACTAAAAAGGGAGAGTGGAACCTGGAATCATGAAGAAAACATCAGACAGATTGTAAAAAGGAAGGAGAGTGAGAGATAAATTGCATAGTGCTGTTTATGAACTCCAAGGCTCATCTGAGAGCTGTTCATGAGTGTATCTAGTCTTGACAGTGTATCATCATCTTGAGAACTTCATTAAAGTATAGGCCACCTGCCAGGCCTCAGACTGGCCACTGGGCCTATGCATAGGGAATAGACCTAAGTAGCTCTGAAAGTAATAGAGAAATGAGTAGATATTGGAACTATAGCTGGAAGAGAGTGGATCAGGAGTTGTAGAGTGACAAGCTAAGAGCCAAATCACAAATGAATTCCCTTTCACTATTGCCACAAAGAGAATAAAATATCTAGGAATACAGGTAAAAAGGAAAGTGAAGGACCTCTACAAAGAGAACTACAAACCAGTGCTCAAAGAAATCAGAGAGGACACAAACAAATGGAATAACATTCCACGCTCATAAATAGGAAGAATCAGTATTGTGAAAATGACCATACTGCTCAAGGCAATTTATAGATTTAGTGCAATTTCCATTAAACTACCATTGGCATTCTTCATGGTACTAGAAAAAAACTATTTTAAAATTCATATGAAACCAAAAAAGAGCTCATATAGACAATGCAATCCTAATCAAAAAGAACAAAGCTGGTGGCATCACATTACCCAACTTCAAACTATACCACAAGGCTACTGTTACCAAAACAGCATAGCATTGGTGCAACAACAGACACATAGACCAATGGAACAGATTAGAGAACCCAGAAACAAGACGACACAACACATCTACAACTATCTGACCTTTTACAGACCTGACAAAAACAAGCAATGGGGAAAGGATTTCCTATTTAATAAATGGTGCTGGAAGAACTGACTAGCCATATGCAGAAAATTGAAATCGGACCCCTTCCTTACACCACATACAAAAATCAGCTCAAGATGGATTAAAGACTTAAATGTAAACTCAAAACTATAAATGCCCTGGAAGATAACCTAGGTAATGCCATTTAGGATATAGGTATGGGCAAAGATTTCATGACGAAAACGCCAAAAGCAATTGCAACAAAAGAAAAAATTGACAAATGGGATCTAATTAAACTAAAGAACTTCTTCACAGAAAAAGAAACTATCTTCAGAGTAAACAGATGACCTACCAGATGAGCAGGAGAATTGCTGGAAAGCGGGAGGTGGAGGTTGCAGTGAGCCAAGATCATGCCATTGTGCTCCAGCCTGCTGGGTGACAACAGTGAGACTCTGTCTCAAAAAAAAAAAGAAAAAAAAGAAAGATGTAATAAAGATAGATATTCTCAGATAAAGAAAAACTAAGAATATACATCATTAGTAGACCTGTTATGAAACAAGTACTAAAGTAAGTTCTTCTGGCAGAAGGCAAATGATACCAGAAAGAAACTTAGAGCAGTGAAGGAAGAGTAAAAGAAATGCTATATATGTAGACAAATGTAATAGACTATTTTTCTCTCATGCTCAAATTTACACAATTAAAAAATGTTATAGCATAGTCTGGAGGGGCTTTAAAGTATATAGGTGTAATATTTGACAACTACAACACAGGATGGGGAGAATAAAGAGATCTATATGGCAGGAAGGTTTCAGCATTCCATGTGAAGTAGTAAAATATCAACCCTAAGCAGACTGTAAAAAGTTAAGTTTGTATATTATAATTTGCAATGCAACCACTTTAAACACCTATACAAATAAATATAGTCTAAATAGAACAGAAAAATTAAAATGAAATGCTCAAAAATTCAAACAAGGAGAAAGCATTAAGGAGAAAAAGAGAAATGTAAAACAGAGAAAGCAAACAATACAAAAAACAAAATGGTAAACCTAAATCCAAATATAAAAATAATTACATGGAATATAGATGATCTAACCACACCAATTTAAAGATTTAGATTGTCATAATAAATAAAAATAAAATTTAAACCATAAACTATCTAAAACAAGCCCATTTTAAAATAATGATATGGGTGAACTAGGCATAGTGGCACATGTAATCCCCACTACTCAGAAGGCTGAGGTGTGAGGACGACTTGAGCCTAGGAGTTTGAGTCCAGCCTGAGCAACAAAGTAAGACTTCTTCTCTAAAATAAATAAATAAATGATGATATGGCTAGGGTAAAGATAAGATAATGGAGAAGATAACTGCAAATAGTAATGGATAAAAAGCTTATGTGGCTATATAAATATCAGATAAAGTACATGTTAGAGCAAGGAAAATTACTAGGGATAAAGAGAGACACTACATTATGATAAAATCACAAGTAAATATAATATCCTTTGCATTCCTATACCTAGCAACAAAACTTCAAAATGAAGGCAACACAAATAAAAGGAGAAATTATAGTTAAAGACTTTGACATCTCTTTAAATAATTCCTAAAATGGTAGAAATAAAATCAGCAAGAAAAAAGAGGAACAAAAATAATACCACAGCCAAATGGATTCAACTGATACCTATAAAATGTCCTGTTCAACAATAACAGATACACATATGTTTCAAGAACACATGGAGATTTATCACTATATATTCTTGGTCATAAAATAGCAATTTAAAGGAAATAAAATCAAAGTGTATTTTCCAACCGTAATGAAATTAAATTAGAAATTAGTAACAGGCAGACAATAACAAAATCTCCAAACCATTAAAAACTTAACAACATACATCTAAATAATAAGTCAGATAGGAAATCCAAAAGGAAAGTAGAAAAGTAGAACGAAAAATATCAAAATTTGTGAGATGCAGTTAAAGCAGTGTGCAGAGGGAGACTCATAGTATAAAAAAACCATGCTAGGGTAGAGATGCCCAGAAACTAGTTTCTACCTAATGGGTTGCTCTATCAAACGGAGGTCAGGAGCAAACACATTGAGGAACTCAAGTTGTATATTCAGGCTCTGTCAGGTTACAGGGAATAAGAACAAGCTTAGGGAACCTCACTTAGTGAGAGTCTGCATGGGGAATTAAAAGAAAAACCATTTTAAAAAAAAGTTGGAAACACATTGCATTCCTTCACTGGGATCTAGTCTTTATTCACCGTCATCTAGGATATAACAAATGCACAGGCTTTGAATTCAGGCATATTTTGGTTTTGATCCAGGATCTGCACTTACTAGTTAGATGATCAGAGGCCATATACTTGAGTCTTTGGCATACAGCAAATCCTTAATAAACTCCCAATAATAGGGGTGATGGTAGTAGTAGCAGTAGCAGACCATAGCTTTAGAGATGCAGCAGCAGCCCCAACAGTCTGTGTGCTATTGATTCAGCTCCTACGTTTCTGCCTTTCACAGCTTCTTTCTTCTCTCATTTCTTTTTCCTCCCCTTAGATCTAGTTTTGGGGTCCTTCAGGATTCTCTTTAAAGGATGAGCCTAGGATTCTGTGGTTCAGGAGCACTAACAGTACAGGGAGACGGTGCTCCACACTGAGCATTTATTAGCCCATTTCGTTCTCACCAGGCCCCCACTAGGTAAATGGTGTTATCTCAGTCTTATCAGTTATGAAGAGAGATACAGTTTGTAAGAGAATGAAGTCGACCAACTGTCAATCCTGTGCCATCCTTCTTACACCACGCTGTTTCTGGAGAGACTTCAAATAGATGGCATTTCCTTTACTGTGTTTATTAAGTCGGCTCTTGTCCCTCCAAGTTTCGGAGGCCACTTCCTATAGCAGAGCTGCTAACCTATAGCAAAACCGACTTGGGTTATTCTCTCCAGTTTCCATCCATCAGCACTTGGTGGAAGTTCTAAGAGACAGTGAAATGATTAAAAGTAGGTGGAAAAAAGAAGCAAAGAGCCAGAGAAATCCACCAACCAGAACATCTCTTATTGAATACTCAAGAGTAGACTGCCTGCATGCATGCTCTAGTTTGGATTGCTAAGGAGTTCCCAGGGGGCCATCAGAGGATTATTTAAACCTAACAGGATCTGTTGGCCTCATTCCCTCAAGTCCTCGATGTTTTGGCAATCCACGTATTAGAAACTGTTCCACATCTGCTTCATTGAATGGAGTTTTCAGAGATACCACGGACTATCTTAGGGAAGCAAGAAGAGCTCTGAGTGCAATGGACCACACCCCAGGAGACATCTCCCTCTGGCCTTCCTCAGCCTTTCTCAATAATCCATTCTAGCGTCTGCATCTCAAGACTTTCCTGGCAGAAAGGATCTCCTTACGATGAACTGCATCCCCTGTACTGCCACTTAAGCCCACATCCTCTGGGAGAGGGTGAACAGCTGGCCACCCTTTTCTGCATAATTATCCCTCAGGAAATCAAACATTTGTTGCTGGTATTTTTAATACATGTTGAGATTATCGATGCTGCCAAGAATCTTGTTGAAGGGTGTTACATGTCTTTGCTTTCCATATCCCAAGATGACACTGCTGGTGAGTTGTTTCCCATGTGTGTCAGGAGGGCTGAAATAACAGAAAATGTCTATATTTTGGAAGACGTCTGTATGAATGTTGTCCGTAGCGTGATGATAGAATCTGTTGCCACTCAGGCCCCTGCCTCTTGACCTTGCAATATTACCTAATGGCTTTGCTCAAACATTATTTTGTTCTGTGCCTTGTCCCCTTCCAAATGTCTCTAGGACTGCTGAGTTGTGGGAGCCTCTCTCTTCTTCAGTTACTGAGTGTTGCTCAGTTATACTACATTCTTTGAAAGGACTTCCCTCATCGTCATCACATTTCATTAGCCTCCTTCACTTGAGATTTTTCTGCTACACCTGCTTTCAAATCTTTCAAATCAGTTTCCATTCTGTCCCAATTAACAGGCTGTTCTTAAATTATGGTGGCTGCCTATGCTGTTGAAATTTAGCTACCAGTCTTACCCTAAACATTTTGCTCTTTTCAAACAGTGATCCTTAAACTTGAATATGCAGTGAAATTTCTGGAACTCCAGTAAAATACAGATGAGCAAGCACCACCCTGGACCCGTTGAATCAAAATGAGCTGAGAAGAATTCCTCATGCAAATTATTAACAGAAAGTGTCCATTGGAGGTTCTGAAGTGACCAATGGTTAAGTGATTCTGAACTGTCACTAAATGACTGTGGTTCTCAGCTTCAACGTGCTTCAGCAACACCTAGAGGGCTTGAGAAAACACTTTACTGTGTCCCACCCTGGAGATTTGCTTCATTGGGTCTGGCTGACATCCAACTGTTTGCCTTTCTACCAAGTTTCCAGCTGGTATTAATGCTGCTGCTGTGGGATCACACTTTGCAAATGACTCTTTTAGAGAATCTTTTTACTCTTTGGTTTACAGAGTTAATAATTTGTACAAGATAAAGGAGAATATAGGTGTTTCCTTCCAAGTGAATTTCCAACATGTTTCAAGACCATGTTTCCTTCCAAGTGAATTTACTTGACCAAAGACAATGACTGTGACATGGGATTAATTAGTTAAAAGCCTGAGCAGGGAGACATTCCACCAGACATAATTAAGCATGAACAGACCGAGTGGACATTGGTTGATTTCTTACCTGCCCGACATCTCTTCGTTTATCTTCCATTAAAATATTCCCCTATTAAGAACATATTCCATATAGATTGAATGAAATAACTCCTTCACTCCCATCATGGGGTGGACATACGTCCTTGACCTAACCTATCACAGTTCTGCATTTCCTTGTCACAGATTTTCGATTAGGGGATGATCCATCACCAAAGTTAGACAGTGAGTGCTGTTTCTGAATTTTGCTGAGATTCTCAGAAAAGAAGTAGTCTTTCCTTCCACCTTGTACAAAGAGCCTATCTGGCGGAGACAAAACCAAACCAAAATAACAAAACCAAATCAAACAAAAGCAAAACCAGAGAAAAGCAGAGCTGAAAGATGGAATGGGGAGAGAGAAGTGACTGAGAGGGCATGAGTCACACACCCCAGCTTCTCAGCAACATACGAAAAGCATTTTGTTTTTACCTAAGCTATTTTGCATTGAATTTTTTTTATCACTCTCAGTCCTAAGAGTTCTGTCTAATACAATGCATACTCCCAGGTTACTACCATCCTAAGCAAATTCCTATCCCATAATAAATTGAGATTTCTAAAACATGCAAAGAATGAATGTACTTTGTGTAACATTATGGCACACAAAAGGGTTCTAGTGGTCAAATACATTTGGGTAATGCTTCAAATTTTATCACTCACATGAAACTGCATTTCACATATTGGTATATTTAAGAACCTCAGAAGTTCTGATGTAATAAACCATTTATTTTTTTTTTCAAATTCAGCATTTCCGTAACATATTTGACCATGAAGACTTTGTGGTGCTGGATCTCCATCATCCCTAGCTTTTATTTTATTTCTGTGATGAACTTGAGGAAATTGTATAATGGTCTATAGGTGAAGTATAATTCTTACGTATAAGCCATTCCTCCAGAAAACACATTACAACTGTTATAGAAGAAATACTTCTTGAAAACAAAAGGCATAAGGCCCCTTTCCTGGAAGAATCTCTCTATAAAAAGTGTTACTTTTCAGCTTAGACTATGAAAAATTAAGTGACAGGATCGAAGTAAGGGAAAAACTTTCTTTCTTTGATTTTGAAAGAGACCTGTATTTTCTCAGCAGCTGGTCTCTTTCCCATACAGTTTTGGAGATTGGCCTCAGAATCTGCTGTGGTGAAGGGCATTTTGCACTGGCTCTTTGCAAACCTGTAAAGATAAAAGACGTGGGCCTAAAGGTCATTACTTCCTGGGGAAGAACAAAATTGTGGCTTGAGGTTAGGAGGAAGAGCTAATCGGATCCACATTCTCTTCTCCTTATATTCCTGCTGGCACAAGAGCAATTCTCTGATTCCTATCTACTCTGATTCCCTCAGCTACTTTTAAACAAATGGAAAAATAATTCTGGATTATTTTTCCAGATAAGAACAAAACATTTATTTCTTTCACTCTGGTGTGGTCAGAGGTAACTCAGAAAGTTGGCTGAAGCTTGAGTGCTGAGTGATAGTCTCTAGGCATTCTTCAACTCTGCCAAGTCTCTAGCCCTCAGGGCTACTCTGAACCGAAGTTTTCTCTACACTTCTTACACTGTAGCCTGAACTCCAAGGGCCCGTGCTTCTGTTCAACCTTTCTGTTCAATCAAGCTTCACTAAGTAGACAATCTTCCCTCTACTTCTCTCCACCATCTTGTTCACCACATTTCTTGATATCAAAACCTCACCAGAGCCAACACATTGCCACAACTGCATGACATTTATTGCATGGCACTAAAGGGAGAGATGCCTCTCTCCCTTTCGTTTGTGTGTGTTTATGCCCCTTCAAAGGGATCCCAAAGCAGCACTGCGTATGACTGATTTCTTAAAGATATTTCTGTGAAATAACTCAGAATAATTTTGGTTCCTGATTTCATGAGGATGAAAAGGTAAGTTTGATGAAGTTGTGATCGGAAAACAAATTTCAATAACTAAAACTGAGCTGTACTCAGAAATGCCCCTTGGTGCAGCCAACACTTTGCTAGTGAGGTGAGCCCTGTGTTCCTAACTTGGTCTTGCCCCAGATGAAGTTCTCCAAAGATGCTCCTACTCCCCATGAAAATGGGCTTCTAGAGCACTCACTTTCCCTGCCTAGATATACCCGAGTCTTATATTCAAGCCAGAAAACCCAATACAAAGTCGCCAAATGAAATAGCCAAGATAGCAAAGGTAATACAAAGAGAATGCCATTGCCATTTTACACATCTTGAGTGACTGGTAGTCATAAAGATACATGCATACAGTTTCCATTTACCTTATTCTATGTCAGAGGCTAGAAAAACATTTTCTTTAAAGGAGCAGACTGTAAATATTTTAGGCTTCGCAGGCCATCTGGTCTGTGTCTGAATTACTAGTGTAGCTCAAAACCAGCCATAGACAATATGCAAATTAATGGGCATGTTTGTGTTCCAATAAACCTTTATTTACCAAAACAGGTGGCAGGCCAGATTTGTTCTGCAGGTTGTAGTTTGTCAACCTCTGTTTCATGTGATTGAGATATTTCAAGATCTTCTATCTTTGAAGTGTAAATGAAATGCTTGCAATTCATTTTGCTGATCTACATATTGAGAAAAAGCATTTGATTGATATTTTCTTTTGTTGTTCTTGGTTTTCCACTTAAATGTTCAGTGCTTTATAATTATGAACTGTTGAAACATGCCTTTAAGGTCTCAAATTGCAGTTAACTTGGGAGCTTGAGATATGAACAGTCTGGGAAATGTTTATTTAACTCAGTCATATTGCCAGAGCTAAGTAGGTATTTCTCAACTGCTCTCACAAATACAGAAGTTAAACACAGCCTTAATGCTACCTCATGTCTACATGAAAATACAGCAGAGGTACCTGATTCTTCTAAAACATCTATCAGCTTCTTCACTGCAACCCATTCCCGAGTAGTTTTAAGGCCAAGATTATTTTACATCCACTTTCCGTAGCTGAGCCAAGACTGTAAAACCTTTCTCCTACTGTTTTCTGTCCTCTCTCCTTTCTTTTCCATCCCTAGTTCCACCCTTTTGCAATTATGCCTTCAGTGAGTGTCTAAAAATAGGCACATGCAAAATTAACATCAAGACTAAGAAAAAGATATGAAGAAATAAATGTAGATGCACTATAGTTCCATGTAAGAAGATCCCAAAGTTTGAAAAACATTTCACTTTATTTCAAGAATGAGTTAAATATTCTTCCCTTTATTCAACCAACCAGCATGGAACATCCAGTATCTGCCTGACACTGTGCGTTGTATTTTACATGAGTTGTCTCATTTAGACACTATTAAATTGTGCTGCCTAGTGACCCTCTCCAAAACCTAGTAAATTCA
This sequence comes from Cheracebus regulus, assembly GCA_963574635.1. Lineage (NCBI taxonomy): Eukaryota > Metazoa > Chordata > Mammalia > Primates > Pitheciidae > Cheracebus > Cheracebus regulus. The sequence goes on along the minus strand of CAUYQU010002527.1, from coordinate 8,739 downwards.
AAAGAAATAGCATTTTCATGATTTTAGGCACCATTCAAAAGTAAAAGTGGGCTTATATGCAAATATCCTGTTGGTTACTCTGCTCCTGAAACCACAAGAAGATTAAAGTGAAATCTATCAACAAGAAATTAAGAATGTAATTTCACTGAGAAATGATTCTAAATAGTATTTTTAAAGTTTTCTTTTTTTTAACTTTTCCCAAATTTCCACTTAAAGGAAGAGAAAGCTGAAAGGGCACAAAACACCCTCGAGAGTTCATGTCACAATTCTCCAGGTACCTCTTCTCTGGGACCTCAGATGGGATGGCTGCTCAGCCCTCACCACCAGGTCCTCACCCTGCAGCCCACCATCCTGGGCTAGTCACCTAGTGGCAGAAGGCTACCGACAGCAAGAGAGCAAGCACCAAATGTGCAGGCACTTTCAAGCCTCTGTCTGGATTACTTTTGCACTTGTTGCATTGGCCAAAACAAGTCATTGGTCAAGGAGTAGAGAAATAGACTTCACCTCTTATAAGAGAAGCAGAAAAGTCACCATGAAAAATGTCATGCATACAGAGATGTATGAATACATTGGGGTCATGATCACAACAACCTATCTCAGCCAACTCAACCTATGATAGCCGTACACATTCTTTCTCTAAGGAAACACACAAGCTCTGGTATGAAATACAATGGGACAAGTTCAAGAAAAGTTACCATACTCTTCTAATGTGAGTCACTGTCATGGTACCAGGGAGACGCTGAAGGAAGAAACACAGTGAAGTGGTCACAGCTAACTGTGGAGAGAAACTAACAGGCCATCACAGAGAGAAGAGGGGAAAATTGCTAAAAGAAGAGCTTCTGATAGAAGACAGTCACCTTAAGGCACTCCTAGTCTCTAAGAGCAAAGTTAATTTTTTGACCTTAGAATTGAAAGGGAACAAGGAGAAGAAAAGATTAGAGCCAAAGAGAAGAGACAAGGAATAAAGAATAACAAAATAATTCATTGAATATGATGGGACTAGAGGAAGGGAGATATATAGAGTAAAGGGATTAAGTGAGAAGGAAAGGAGTGAGTGAGTGAGTGACAGAGAGAGGGAGAGAGAGAGAGAGAGAGAGAGAGAGCACACCACAGGAACCCTACTTAAAGGTCAGATGCACTAGAGTGAGCTTATAAACATTTCTCAGACTGGTAGTAATGAGAAGGAGGAGCTTTGATTCTGAAACTTATTTTCCTTCATTAGTTAGTTTATCTAGTTGAAATCAAACCCCAGAAGCAAATTCCCTAGAGACCTCAGCATAATAAATAGGTTTTTGAGGTCTTTTTTGCAAGTTGCTGAATGAGTATCCTCCAATCCTTTTATTATTTCCTCCTAAAAGAGAATTAGAAAAGGGTGCTGCTGGCACACAAGCCATAATACGACCAATGCTAGCAAACAGGAAAGCCGGCGGCTGCACTGCCAGGCTGTGGGTGTTGTAACCCAGGGGCCTCACAGAATGGTGCTGCCAATTATACTGGGGTAGAATTATGGCTTTCTACCTTGTATAGCTGTCCCACTGGAAAAACAACGAATAAAAAATAATAGAAAAAAAATCCCTCCCTGCACTTACTGTGCGCCACAGATTGATACTGTATTTAAGAACTGAACCCCTTATTTGGAGAATGTCTCTTCTTCCTTTTAGGCTTTGATTGAAAAGAAGAAAAAGTTACCCTTCTCTGGTGCCCCAGTGAAAATCAGCATACCACATAGCCCCGAACACTTGGCAGGAATTTTCAAATGCACGTAGAAGATAATGTTATGAATGTGTAAAGTCATTATTCCTCAGTGTATTTATGACAGGCATGCAGGATTCTACAGAACTGAAGAGCCAAGAAATGAATGAGATATGCATTGCCTCTGATATGAAGAGTGCATGGAGATTGTTTTGTGGGAATTGAGCAATATAGCCAGGAAATGCTGAACTCAAAAGGGCCAAAATTTAGTGGCTGTTTTTGTTATAATTATAACTTTCAGGCTGATTCTGAAACTCTGGATTTTAACTTTTTGTGGGAACCAGACCTTCCAGTTAGGTTTCTAGCACTTCTTGCTCCTAGTTAGTGTAAGTGCAAGGCCACAAGACAAAACAAAATAAATAACTACCTTCAGTGTTAGGAGGAGAGGGAGTGGGAGAGGTGCTGTGAGTGTGAACCTCTTTGCCAGTCATGATCCATCCAAGAAAGAAGATCCTACTTTTAATCTTTCACGTAGAGAGGATTTAATTCATGAGATTGGTTACACAAGTGATAGAAAAGCCAAAAGACCAAACAGAGGAAGATGACACAAGCAAATCTTCTCAATAGCAAGAAGCTTCTCACACCCCAGGTGGTCAAGGCCAGCTGCCAGGAACATGCTTCGGGACCTAGAGTCCCAGGAGGGCCTGCAGTGGGAGCTGGAGCCACCCAGATGCTGCTGGTGGAGATGAAGCTGCAGTGCTGTGCCCTCCTACGTCTTAGCTAATGCCTCTTTCATTTGGGGGCACATTATTCTTTGTTCACTAACTGGCTTTCTTAGAGTATTCTGAAGATTCCCCTTTCTCTGACTGACTCCTCCTAGGGAATCCCTCCATGGGCTCCTGGTCACCTTACTCTTCATATTCTTCCTGGGCAATGAGATCCACACATGGGGCTTTGCTTTCTACTCAAAAGTTGATGATTCAGAAATGTCTCCACCCCAAAACTCTCTCCTGAGCTTTGAACTCCAATAGTTAAACCACTCGTATATATTTTCACTCAGATGTCCTCAAAATATATCAAACTTAAAAACTATAAGCAAAACAACCTCCTGATCCTTCCCATGCAGCACTGCCCCCCTGCCCAGATCAATGGCACCTTTGTGTATTTGGCTGCCTAAGCAGAAACCTGCATGTCAGCATTGAGACTCTTGTTTTTCTCCCACCACCTAGAGGAGAAAAACACCAATCATCTTCTTCATATCACACTGAGAATTTTCCCAATCTGTTCATCTCGTGGCTGGCAACCTTTGGTTCAGAACATCATCATTCCGTGCCTAGATTGTTCCTACAGTTTCCTGATCCATGTGCCTGTATTCAGTCTGGATCCTTTTCAACCAATGCAAACTTTCTCAAAGGTAAGTCCTTTTAATACCTTTCAGTGCTCCCTCACTGCCCTTAAGACAAAGTCTAAAGTCCTTAACATGGTTTACAAAACTGTCATAACATGACCTTACTTAACTCTTCATCCCAGTCCTCAACTTTTCTTCACTTCCACTCTTAACTCTCTTCTCTTTCCTTTTTCTTCTCCTCATCCTCCTCTCCTCTTTCTCCTCTCCTTCCCCAAACTCCCAATTCAGGTTAGGTGTAAACAACTGCAGTTTTCTTAACATGCTATTTCTCTCATTTTCAAACTTTATCCCAATAACCTCTCTTTTTGGGAGATTTCTTCCACACTATTCACTTTTGCCCAACACAACAACACAGTGACCGCCTTCATCATGCCGAATCCTACACACCCTTCCCTTACCTCTCTTCCTTACCTCTATGACTTTTTTAGACGGCTTTCCTCTTTCCCTGTAGAACTGCACATTTTCTTCTGTAGACTTTAACATGATGTACTCTATAATCTTGGTCCTGTTATCCTATCTTTTTTTCAAAAATAGATTCTTGAGGATGTAACTATGCCTTTTTTCCCACTGTATCTTCAAGACAAGGTACAGGGCTTGGCAGAAAGAATATCTATTTACTGAATAAATAAATAAGCTCTTCTGCTTTGAATTTATTAAATATTTACCTATAACAACCGGGACTATTTTTGCTCATGAATTCATAATCTTGAAGTAATTATTACCTATAAAATAACTATATTTTAAAAGTCATTTCAGCTTTGTAGTTGTACTCCTGTATACCAAGCCTTAGGATGTTTGAAAAAACTGTCCAGTTGTGTTCATTATATGAAAATTATAATTAATCAGAAAGAAAATCTGATGGATAAAGAAAAACTTGAAACTATACCAATGTCTTTTTAATCTAAGGAACGACTCAAAAATTTTTAACATTTGTCTTTATAAAGACATCAAATTGTCTTTATAAAACAAAGGCATAGCCCTAAGACCAACAAATGGAAAGCATAAACAAAGCATAGCTTCCTGAGAGTGAAGCTTACCCTCTGAAGACATGGAATGAGATGAGTCCCCCCATCACTAAGTAATCCAAGTGTGGATCAGATCAAATCATCAGGTAGAGGTGGACGCCTCACTTGATTCTGAGGTTCTTTCTAACCAGCAGTGTGATTCTGATTCTGATGATTTTAAATTTACCTCTAATGCACATACAACTTTAGATCTGGAAAATATCTTAGAAGTTAACACAGAATCTCAGGATAGAAATCTTAAATAAAGTTATTGCATGAGACTTTGAGTATGCCTGTTTAGTTGAATAGCTAGAATTTCTATTATTTTAAGAGAAAGTTAATTTTTAAAACTGAGATTAAGTTGTTTTCCAGTTAGGATATTTTTAAATGATTATCTTTGAATGACAAACCTCTAACACATTAAATAAAGTTTAAAGTAGAATTCCACAAACATCAGTTTTGCCTCTCAGCTATTAACTGAGTATTCAGTGGGCAATAGGCAGTGTGTACATTAGGTTGTTATCCAGCTGTCACAAAACCATGAGGTTGCATAGTTCATCTTGGTTGTCATTTGGTCCCTTTTTTCTGCCCAAGCCCTACACCTACCTTATCTCTCAGGGCTTTGAAGCTTTCTCCGTGATTCCCAGATTCTTCCCTCTGTGGTGCCTCATCTGTAACCACTCCTCCAGTTAGTGTGCCACAAACCTGTTGGTACATGTCAAGCCACCTCAGTTTCTCCAGTAGACTGGCCTTTGGAGACAGGTTTTAGACCACATATGTGTAGAGTCACCTTTGGGTATAAGCATGCACTTCTGAGCAGGGCTGACACATTCAGCATTCCAAGAGAACAATTCTCAACCATCACTTTCTATATTTATAAGACTGAGACTCTAGGAAGTAATCCCAAGACCTTTGTGATTCCTGCTGGGCTCTCTATTCCTGGTTTTTAACTCCATGGTATTATAACTATTGGCCTGTCCCATGATTTTTTGGTTAGATGAAAGTGTGTAAACATAAAAAAGAAACAGAAAAGACTGGGACAATTTACCAAAGATACATTAGTAAGCAAATTAATTCTATATCAAGTAGAAATCCTCGCTTATAGCTTTAGTACCCCAGAACTTGTGCAACACTTCTTTCTTATCTAAACTACATGTTTAACTCTCATTTCCTCAGGGCTCTGCTAAATGAATCATTATCTGATCTCTGAAAAATTATTTCAATAGGTTATTAATGCTCAGCATTATCTATTATCTTCTCCCAGAAAATATTTGCATTTTGAGAGAGATCTTCAGTGTCTTAATCAAAATATTGATCAATATGTTAATTTTAGACATCATTCTGAACATTTAGAACATTTAAGACATATTAAATCTAAGAGAAAGCCACCTATGCTTAGTGCTGTTCTGGTCATTAGGAAGTTTTTGAACCCATGCTGGGGAAAATGTTCCAAGAGTGGTTAGTGAGGGGCCTGCTTTAGGTCCACTGGCAACAGTCCAGCTTCTAGACTTTATACTCCATGGCATTGTAACCCTGGACATATACATTGACCTTCTCTCTAAAGGTTGTTTCCATGACAAGAAACATCATTAGAATTTGTCGTAAGTCATTTGTTATAGATTGGAAATGCCCCACTGAGAAACCTTGTAAATATGAAATTTTTGTTTACTAAGAAATGCCTGCCTTTTTCAACTACTCATTACAATAGGATTTAGAAAAGTCATACTTTTGTTGTTGACAAAGGAAGTGACACTCAGAATGGGTGTGGATAAATACCAGCAAGGGCTTCCATCTCTCCGAGTTGGCCTAGTGTTGTTATTTGGCAAACTTTCTTTTTTCCCTAGCTAGTTTATTCATCTTCTGTTTACAGAATCTTAAGCCTCTATTTGTACTGTAAAAGCAACAGAACTTAGTTTCTAAGGCAGCATTGCCTTAGGAAGATCATAGAACATATCCTGAATGTGGCATTTGACCTTTAAAGATGGATCTGTTGTTCAACTCCAGAGGTGGACTTCTGCAGCATGTTATTTTAGAGGGCAGTGTAGTCCACTTCACCACAAACTAGAAAATAGCAAGCTACTTGCTCTCCAGCAGTGACCATTTTTTCCTAAACAAATGGAGATAACTGTCTATTTAATTTATGACTCGGGGCAAGTCACTTATTGCCTGAAAAAATTCATTGGAAGAGCCTGGCATTTTCAGATTAAAATATGCTATAATTTGGGCCACAGTTGTTCATTTCTTTTAATCTAATCATCTTCTTTCCTTTTTATATCAACAATATTGATTAAAGATATATATATTTTAAAAACAGCTCCTTCCTCTTTCTACTAAATTACCTATTAAAAACCCAGAAAAGCATAAACACTCATAACAACAGAGAACACTATGACTTATAAACAGCCCTTTGCCAGAATCTGGGGTAAATTTCTACTAATTACAAGGATGAAATAACTGGTTTGAAGTAAAGAAACCTTGATTAGGCCACAGGCCAAGTGGTGAGTGTCAGAGATTAGGTTTCATGAGGCTGTAAGTAAGAAAAGAGAAGGGTCCCAACTAAAACAATACAGAACATCAAAAACTGGAGAAGCATTTTAAGTTAGAGACATTTAAGGAAAAATAAAATTTATGCAGTAGCAACAACAGGTTTGGAATAACAAGAACCTTCACCAGATAATCAGTAAAATTTTTACCAAATAAACCTGTTATCCAGTCATTGCTAAGAAATCTGGTTTTCGTTCTGCTTTATCTGAGGAAAGTTAGTGAAATTGATCTGAAAGAAGATTAAGAGTCTCTGAGAGATACCCTCTACTCATCCTGTCAACAGTACAGTTCTTACTGCAACTTACTATTGCAGAAGAAAATACAAAAGCATGCCTGGAAACAGAAATAAATATATTTCTTAGTGAAAAGATTGCTAGTAAGAACCTAACAGCATTTTCTTAATATATGTAAAAGTTTGAAATATTTTCAATTTTTACTCTAACATTTATCAGGTTAGAATAAAAAGTTCTAAGGTTTCTCCTTTAAAAATCATGTCCTAAACTTCAAGTTTAAAATTGACCTTGATGATAGCACACGACAAAGCTTCTCCAAAATCCCTACTAAATACTTGCAAATGGGAATTCCACTGAGAGTGATAGCAGTGTAAGCTGTTTCAGATCAACAATCAGGCAGAATACAAGTCAAAACATGGACAAAATACTTGAAAGGATCAGAAATCTGTCAAGGTCATGATAATTTCGAGATCAAGATTTGAAAGAAGAGGGAAATCAAATGATTGCCAGTTTCAAAACAAAAAGTTACATGTTAATGGCCAAGAGGCTGAGCAGGTCTTTGGCAGATACAGTGAGGCAGAAAGACAAAATTAGGAGTTTAGAATCCATGAAGGAAAGACCCTGGTAAAAATGCCAGCTTTTCACTTACTATCTTAAAGGCTACATCTTAGAAGTAACAGTAAAATGAAAAGAAGAGTTCTCACAAGGACTGAAACAAAAATTTGAGTCTTCTAAATTTCTAATAGATTAATATAATCTGTCTCTAGTTTAGTTGTCTACCTGAAGCAAAAGTAAATCCAATTATTCTTAATGGAACATCATAGAACACCTTAAAACTCCATTCTATTTTTTCCAACACAATGTCTATACTCAAAAAAAAATAATCAGGCATACAAGAAGATAACAGTTAACCAAAGCACAGCAGAAAAACATAAAGTAGAAATAAATCAGTAGGAAGTTATGATATTGGATTATCAGACATAAACATTTAAATAACTATGCACATATACCATGTTTGTGAAATGATAAACTGAATATACTCATTGCCCAATGTTGATGAATAGATTGAAAAACATACCAATCAAAATATCAGTAGGCTTTTTTAAATGGAAAGTCATAAGTTAATGTAAAATATGTATGGAAATGCAAATGATCTAGTATAAACAAAATAATTTTGAGACAGAAAAAAATTTTGGAGGACTTATACATAAATAGAATAGAGTATAGAAATATACCCATACTTTGTGGTCATACTTATTTGACAATGTGCCAAAGAAACTCAATAAGGGAAATATTTCCATTAAAAGGTTTTAGAACAATTAGATGTCTACATGGAGAAGATGAACTTCAGCACCTAACTCACACCGTATACAAATCTATTATTTATTTATCTTTTATTTAAATACGTTTTTGGGAAATAGGTGGTATTTGGTTAAATGTGAAAGTTCTTTCATGGTGATTTCTGAAATTTTGGTGTACCCATCACCTGAGCAGTGCACATTGCGTCCAACGTGTAGGGTTTAATCCCTCACCACCTTCCCACCCTCTTCCTCAGATCCCCAAAGTTCATTGTATCATTCTTTGTTTCCTCATAGCTTAGTTCCCACTTACGAGTGATAACATACAATGTTTGGTTTGTTCTTGTTTCTCTAGTTCCTTGAGGTATTATCTTAGATTCCCTATTCATGTTCTTTCATACTTTTTAATGTGCTGTATTCAGGAAATCCATCTCATGTGCAAGGACACACACAGGCTCTAAATAAAGGGATGGAGGAAGATTTATCAAGCAACTGGACAGCAAAAAAAAAAAAGCAGGAGTTGCAATCCTAGTCTCTGATAAAATGGACTTTAAACCAAC
>CAUYQU010002524.1:0-23749 GCA_963574635.1 Cheracebus regulus | reverse complement strand
TCTGAGTGGACGTCTGGCTTGTTGGTGATTTTTTTCTGTTTCTTAGTTTTCCTTCGACGGACGCCCCTTCCCTACAGAGCTGGGCCTTCCTGGGTTCAGCTGTGCTTGCTCTCAGTCCTCAGCGCTTCCAATTGCTGTTCTCCTTGTGGGGATGGGACCAGTGGAGCCTGACAGGGCACCCAGTCCCGTATACTCTGCACCGAGAAGCGCCGCACCGGCCAAAAGAGTCTCGCTGGCGACCTGTGTGGCTCCTTTGCCGGGAATCTCCCAGTTTGTGGGCGTCAAAAATTCGTCTGCAATTGCGGCATCCACTTGTTCTCTGCACTTTCACTGGGAGCTACAATCCTGAGCTGCTGCTACGTGGCCATCTTGGATCTCTCTCCGCCCGGTGATGAATTTTTTATTTCTTAGTTTTCCTTTGGCAGATGCCCATTCCCCACAGAACCGGACCTTCCCAGGTTTGCTGTGCTTGCTGTGAAACTCTCAGTCCTCAGCGCTTCCAATTGCTGTTTTCCTTGTGGGGATGGGACCATCCGAGCCCGACCGTCCCGTATACTCCGCAGCGGGAAGCGCTGCGCTGGGACACCGGCAAAACAGCCGCGCCGGCCAAAAGAGTCGCGCTGGTGACCCGTGTGGCTCCTCTGCCGGGAATCTCCTGGTCTGTGGGCAACAAAAATTCATCGGAAAGTGCGGCGTCCACTCGTTCGCTGTGCTTTCACTGGGAGCTACATTCCTGAGCTGTTGCTAATCGGCCATCTTGGATCTCTCTCCACATTTACTTTTAAGGAAATATTAATAGCAATTTTATTCCAGTCCTACATGGTAAACATTTCTAATGTCCATCAATTCTGAGTGGCTAAACAGATTGCATTACCTGTATACAACGGAGTAAATGGAGTATCACTCAGAAATAAAAAGAAAATGACTACTGGTACGTACAGCAAACATGGATGAATTTCAAAAGTGTTGTGCTAAATGAAATAAATTAGACATATGGACTCCATATATCATGGCCATCAGCTGTGGTTTTATTTATATGAAGTTACTGAAAAAGCAAAAACTATACAGTGACAGAAAGCAGATTATTGGTTACCAGGGGCCAGGAGCTGGGGCAAAGGAATTTGCTGCAGAGGGTTATGAGGGACCTTTTACAATGTATCTTGATTGTGGTAGTTACAGAAATATACATATGTTCAAAATCTCATCAAATTGTGCACTTAAGTTTAACAAATATGATATTAAATTATATCTCTTCCTCAAGAAACCACATATAGTGCTCTCATGTGATCCAGAGTTCCCACTTCTGGGTGTTTCATCAAATTGTGCACTTAAGCTTAACAAATATGGTATTAAATTATATCTCTTCCTCAAGAAACCACATATAGTGCTCCCATGTGATCCAGAGTTCCCACTACTGGGCGTTTATCTACTGGAAAGGAAATCAGTGCATTGAAGAGACATCTGCACCCCCATGTTTATTGCAGCACTGTTCACAATAGCCAAGATACAGAATCAGTAATGTCCAACAGCAGATAAATGGTTAAGGAAAAGGTGGAATATATACACAATGGAATACTATTCAGCCATAAAAAAAGAATGATATCCTGTTGTTGGTGGCAGCATGGATGGAACTGGAGGACATTATATTAAGTGAAATAAGCCAGGCACAGAAAGTTAAACATCACATGTTCTTACTCATATGTGGAAACTACCAAAAGGTTAATCTCCAATGAGTAAAAAGTAGAACAATGGATACCAGAGGTTCAGAAGGGTAGTGGGGAGGGAGAGAAAGGGAGAGATTTGGTAAAGGATACAAAATTAGAGCTGGACTGAGGAATATTTTCTAAAGTTCTGTAACACTGTAGGATGACTAGAGTTAGTCATACATATTTTCAAATAGCTAGTAGGAGGAATTTGACTGTTGCAAACATAAACAATAAATGTTTTAGATAATGGATGTCCAGATTACCTGATCTGATCACTATATCTTATGTATATTGCATCACTGTGTACATAAATTTGTACAATTATTACATCTATATAAAAAATTTTAAACAAAAATATTAAGTATATTCCAATCAAGATTATTGAAAGGTAAGCTTTCTAAGCATATTTAGAAATATCTAAGCCAAAAGTGCTTATTATATCTGTACATGTGATGCTTTTAAAAAATGTTTATTACAATCATTTTCATATATAATGTAATATTTAATATATACATGATAAATCTGATTAAAACTTTTAATCATTTTGGTAAAAAATGGATTTTGCTCTATTATATAATTTTTTATTTAATGTAAATATTAAATCTATAGATTAAGGATTTTGTATCTATATTTAATTAAAAACTATCTGTAACCTCTGGTAAATCAGAATTCAAATATTAGTTTTATATTTGAACGTATGTACTTAATTACTAGTATTTATATTGTTGCAAGTAACCTTATAAGTATCTGAGAGAAATGTTAAAACGGCAAAATATCTCTCATGGTATAGAGTATTGGGAGCATCTTTTTCCTATGTGCTGGGAGTACATTGAAATAGCATAATTACTACTTATTTCCTTTCATAGTAGGTATTGATTCATCATCAATACAATTTAGTTAACTAATTTAAGAACTGGAAAGAGCGAACACTGGGATTTTTCTATGGACTGAAACATATTAGCAGTGGAAACCTACAGTTTACTTTTAGCATACCTAATTTGGTATTGATTTGAGCTATTTTCAATCAGTGTTTATTTTAAAATTTTAAGGTAGTACCTATTACAAATGCAATCAAGACAGAATGCACAAACAGTAGCCAGGATGTTAGTAGTAGCTACAGCCACTACTAACGGATGGATGATTGTCAAAGAAATCTCTCACATGCTCCTTAGCAGTAGGCCTCAGTTCCTCACTGAGTAAGTTTTTCCATCTGCTACTGGAGTGTCTACATGACATGGGAGCTGGCTTCCTAAAGAGCAAGTGATCCAAGAGAGAATGAAGCGGAAGCCTCAATGTTTTTTTATTACTTACCCTTGATAATCATATACCATCACTTCCGCTACATTGTATTCATTACAAGTGGGTCACTAAATACAGCCCAGGCTCCAAGGGAGGGGAATTAAGCTCCACCTCTTGAGGATATATTTCAAAACTACCACATGTCACAACTTTTATGTAAATGGGGCAAATAAAGTGGTCCTTCTGGATTATAAACAGTATTGCTTTGCAATACTGGTAATGCTTTTGATTAGATAAATTTTCTTGTTTAGAGATTTTTAAGAAATATAATTTATAAGACTCAGAGATTTGGTGGTTGATAACAAAGGGAGATGTTCCATGTGTTTAGTTAGTACTCAAGTCTCAGCTTGAGTTTCTCAGTTGCATTTACTGAGATTAGGAATACTGGTTGAGCAGTGCTTGTATAAACATCCTTCCATCACCATGGCTGGGGTTGTGGGGAGGAGGTGGATGGACAGAAAATGAGTTTAATTTTAGGTCCTTGAAATTGGAACCCCTGAAAGATGTCTAGATTGAAAAGCTGAATAGGAAGCTAGATATAAGGAGGTATGTGGAGACCTCAAAAGAAAGGTCTAGTAATTGAGAGTCCCCACCATGTAGATGAAATTTGAAGCCATGAGAGGGAATGAGTTCATATGGGGAGAGATTGTCAAATGCCAAGAGGAACTAGGGCTGCATCTGGAAAAGCTCAACATTTAAAGGTTTGGTAAGGGAGATAGGACATCTCTTCCCTTCCAAAAACAATAACAACACTAAGAGCAAAAACAGGAGTGGCTCAAAGATAGGAAATCCAGGAAAATATGATGCCAAGTGTATTAGTCTGTTCTTGCACCTCTATAAAGAAATACCTAAAACTGTATATTTTATAAAGAAAGGGGGTTTAATTGGCTCATGTTTCCTCAGGCTATAAGGAAGCATGGCTGGAGGGGCCTCAGGAAACTTACAATCATGGGAGAAGGTGAAGGGGAAGCAGACATATCTTACATGGCAGGAACATGAGGAAGAAGTGGCGGGGTGGGGGGATGCCACACACTTTTCAAAAATTAGATCTTGTGAAAACTCACTCACTGTCATGAGAACAGCAAGGAAGAAATTTGCCCCATGATATAATCACCTCCCACCAAGCCCCACCTCCGACACTGGGTATTACAATTTAATATGGTTTAGCTCTGTGTCCCCTCTCAAATTTCATCTCAAATTATAATCCCCATGTGTTGAGGGAGGGTCCTAGTTGGATCATGGGGGTGGTTCTGCCATGCTGTTCTCATGAGTGAGTTCTCACAAGATATGATGGTTTAAATTTTTTGTCAATTCCCCCACCCTCACTGCTGCCTTGTGAAGAAGGTGCTTCCTTCTCCTTTGCCTTATACCCAGGACTGTAGTTTCCTGAGGCCTCTCCAGCCATCTGGAACTGTGAGTCAATTAAAACTCTTTCATTTATAAATTATCCAGTCTTACTTAGGCAGTTCTTCATAGCAGTGTGAGAGTGGACTAATACACAATTTGAAATGATATTTGGATGGGAACACAAATCAAACCATATTACCAAGGGATGATAGTTTTTAAACATGAAAATATCTGGTGAGAAATCAATAAGACATAGACTGAAAACTGTCCATCACATTTAGCAACAGCAGCTTTTGACCTCCAGAGGATTGAATGTTGTGAATTTGCCCACACAATATCAAAAGCTTTACTTAGCAAGCAGGCCCCTGAATTTTGTTGGCATTTATGAGCTACTCTATTTCGTTTAGTTGTGATAACACTACAAGTCAGGTCCATTAAGACCAAGTGTTCTGACTTGTCAACCAATACGACATGAGAGGATGGAGACTCTTGTGCTAAATCCTGACTCACCACTGGTGGCAATCAGCAAGAGAGTTGTCCTATTAGTAGTTTTCTACCTGTGGCTCTTCTTGATCTGTAGTATTCTTTCTGACATTCAGGAGCACTTACAGTGTAAGCATATATACCCAGATAGCAGTTTTAAGCCATAACAAAAATATATTGAGTCAGCCCAAAGGCTCCACCCACAATAGTTTTCATTTTAGTTTTTCTATTTCACTGTGAGCTGTGCCCAACCCTATCACTTGTTTTCAGGCATTTTTTTTTTCTACAGGAGCACTAATCAAGGAGTTTAACACATGCATATCAGGGATTGTAACAGCTACCAGGAGATATGTTATTTTGCACTTAGAAGTTTAGATAAGTACAGAATAGGGAGTTAACTTAGCCTGTGTGGCTAGAGTGGTGGTGGTGGTAGTGGTGGTGGTGGTGGTGGTGGTGGTAGTGATGGTGGTGGTGGTGGAGGAGGGGCTTCATTTTTTTTTTATTCCGTGCTCCAGGATCTGCACCACTTCCTCCTCTATATACCTCCCAGAACCTAGAGAGTGCCTGGGCTTGGGAGAACCTTTCTTTTTGTCCTCACACGTTCTGTCATGTCTCTGCCATGCAGCTATTAGTGCTTTTAGTTACTTCTGTGACCAGCACCTCTTCTTCCCATAGGACTGAGAAGCATACTAATTTGGATGCCTATATCCAGTAGAGGTATAACATATCAAAATTTGTAAAATGCAGCTAAAGTAGTATTAGGTGAAAATTTACAGCTTTAAACACCCGTATCTGAAATAAATTCCTCAAATCAATAACCTATGCTTCTACTTTTAGACAATAAAAGATAGCAAACTAAATGCAAAGCAAGTAAAAAAAAATGAGTAATGAAGATTATAACAAAAATAAGTGAAACATAAAGCAAAAACACTAACGAATATCAATGAAACAAAAGTTGATTCTTTGCAAAGATCAGTAAAATTGACAGACTTTAACCTAACCATGAAAAAGAGATGACACAAATTACTTAAATTAGAAGTGAAAGTACAGACATGACTATTGAGCATTTAGAATCTTTTTTTTCCCTTTTCCTTTTTCTTTTTTTGTAGAGACAGGATCTTGCTCTCTTGCCCTGGCTGGAGTGCAGTGGCACTGCTATAGCCCACTGCAGCCTCAAACTCCTGGGCTCAAGCCATCCTCCCACCTTAGCCTCCTGAGTAGCTGAGACTACAGGCACATGCCACCATGCCTGGCTAATATTTTGATTTTATTTTTTTTTGGTAGAGATAGGATCTTCCTGTGTTGCTCATTCTGATCTCGAACTCGGGCTCAAGTGATCCTCCTGCCTTAGCCTTTAAAGTGCTGAGATTACAGGTGTGAACCACCAACCCCAGTCAGAGCATGCAGAAATTAAAAGGAGTAGAAAGGAATACCATGAACAACTTCATGCCAACAAATTAGATACTTAAATGATATGGACAAATTCTTAGAAAAACAGAATTGCCAAAAGTGGCTCAAGAAGAAATTGAAACTCTGAATAGATCTATAACACATAAAGAAAATGAAATATTAATTTAAAAATCTTTCCATAAAGAAAAGCCTAGACCCAGATGTCTTTATTAGCTAATGCAATCAAATATTTAAACTAGAAATTATATAACTCACAAACTCATCCAGAAGATAAGAGGGGAGAAGACACTTGCAACTCATTCTATAAAGTCAGTGGCACCAAAACCATTGCCAGGCAAAGACGTCACAAGAAAACTAACAAGAGAAATGCTATAGGCCAATTTCCCTCCTCAACACAGACACAATTTTTTTAAACAAAATTTAGCAAACCAAATTCAGCAGTATATTAAAAGGATTTATAAAATGTTCATGTGGGTTTTATCACTGGAATGTTGGTTAATTTAAATCTGAAAATCAGTTTGTGCACCAGCATTTATAGAGTAAAGGAGAAAAACCTTACTATCACTTCAGAAAAAAGCATTTGACAAAATCCAACACACATTCATGATTTAAAAATGTCAACTAACTTTCAACTAAAGAAATTTCCACAAACTGACAAAAATCATCTACCAAAAAATGTCCAAAACATATATCATACTTAATGTTGAAAGACTGAATACTTTCCCCCCAAGTTTAGGCAGGTAAAAATGTCCTCCATTCTTAACACTTCTTTTCAACATTACATTGGAGATGTTAGCTTGTGCAACAAGGAAGGAAGAAAGGAAGGGAGAAATTAAAGGTATCTGCACTGAAAATGAAGAACAAAATAGCACTCCTTGCAGATCACAGAAATGTAAGATTTGTACAATGAAAAGTATAAAAACATTTTTTAAGAGGAATTAAAAATGGACCTTAATAAATGGAGACATTTCATGTTCATGGATCAAAAGATTCAATATAGTTAATAGGGTAGTTCTCCCTAGATTTATAAATTCAATATAATCCCTATTAAATTCCTAAAAGACTTTTTTTGGAGAAATTGGGAAGTTAAAATTCAATGGATCTAGAATAGCCAAAACAATTTTGAAACATAAGAACAAGATTGGAAGACTCACTTTACTTGATTTCAAAACTTACTGTAGAGCCACAGTTATCAAGATCTGAGGGAATTCACCCTTCCTCCTTTTTGTTGTACCCAGTCCTTGATTGTGGTAATTGTACAAAGATAAGCATATAAATTAAAGGAAGAGAATTGACAACACAGAGATTTATCCTTGCGTGTTTGGTCAACTGTTTTTCAGCAGAGGTGCTAACACAATTCGATGAGGAAAAGATAGGCTTTAAACAATTTGTAGAGAAAATTGGATGTTCACATACAAGAAAATTTGGATGCTTACCACATACAAGTCAAAAAATAAATAAATAACTTCAGATATATTATAGACCTATATGTGAGAAGTAAAACTATAAAATGTCTGAAAGAAAACAGGAGAAAAACTTTCTGATGTTGGAAAAGGCAAGCGCTTCTCAGATGTGACACTAAAAACATGATCCACAAAAGAAAAATTAGAGAAATTGGACTTAACCAGAATTTAAAACTTTTGTGTTTCAAAATTGCCCACTAAGTAAATGAAGGGACAAGCCACAGACTGATGAAACATTTGTGTGTGTGTGTGTGTGTGTGTGTGTGTGTCTATATATATATATATATATATAATATATATATAATATAAAGCATATAAAAAATGATTTACCAGATATATATATATATATATATATAAAATATATATATATATATATATATATATATATATATATATCTGGTAAAGCATTTTTTATTAGGCTGCATTCTCCAGAGAAACAAAACCAATAGGATATGTATAGACATATAAGTGGGGATTTACAATAGGAATTGGCTCATATGACCATGGAGGCTGAAAAATCTCATGATACGCCATCTATAGCTGGAAACCCAGGAAAACCAGTAGTGTAATTCAATCCTAATGTGAAGGCCAAGGAGAGAGGGATAGGGGAAGAATTGAAGGACAGAGAACCAAGAGCTCCTGCTAGCCAAGGAGAGGAGAATGTAGATTTCCCAGTTTGAGGAAAAGATGGAATTCACCCTTCCTCCTTTTTGTTGTATTCAGTCCTCAATTGACTGGTGATGCTAACCACACTGTAGAGAGCATTCTGCATTCCTAAGCCTGCCGGTTCAAGTACTAATCTCTCTGGAAACGCCATCACAGATATACCCAGAAATCCTGTTTTATCAGCTCTCTAAGGTCACTTAATCCAGGCAGGTTGACACATAAAATTAACCATCACAGACTTGTATCCAGAATGTATATAGAATTCTAACAATTCAGTGATAAAATGCAAACAACTCAATTAATAAATGAGTAAAAGATTTGATTAGTCATTTCACCAAAGAAGATATACAAACGATCAATAAGCACATGAAAAGATGCTCAACAACATACATTAAAATTATTATTTTATACTAACTAGAATGATCATAATAAAGACACATACAAAAGCGAGCATTGACAAGGCTGTGGAGATTCATTTATACTTTGCTGATTGGAACATATAGTGGTATAGCCACCTTGGAAAACAATTTGGCAGTTTCTCAAAAAATTAAAGATAAACTCAACATACAGCCTAGCAATTTCACTCCTAGAAATCTACCCAAAGGAAATGAAAACATATTTTCATATAAAGATAGATACATAAATGTTCATGGTAGCATTATTTATAATAGCAAAACTGTTAATTGTCCATCAACTAGATAAACAAAACATGCTATATTCTATACACAGTGGGATGAACGTTGGATACATGCTACCATATTGATAAACCTCAGAGACATTATGTTTAGTGAAAGGAACCTAACACAAAAGACTACATAATGTATGATTCCATTGATCTGAAGTGTCTAGAAAAGGTGGGCTTACTAGAGACACAGAGTAGATTGCTAGTTCCCTGTAGATGGGAATAGGAATGAAGATTATCTGTAAATAGGCACAAGGCAAATTTTTGTGGTGATGAAAATGTTCTACACTTGATTTTAGTTGAAAGGCCAAGAAGCAATGATGAAAATATTCTAAAGTGAATTGTGATAATTGCACAACTCAAAAAAATTTTAAATTACTGAATTATACAAATTGGGTTAATTTTATGGCATGTAAATTATACTTCAGTGAACCTTTTACAAAACAATTACCTTGTTGTTTGTGGTAGAACTGTGACAGCATATTTCTCTGAGATTCTAGGCTTTGAATGTAATAATTAATTCTGTCATCTATTTCCCACTGCTCTTTGTATTGATCAGTTCTATTCACTGATGTTTATATTTCATTAGGAGGCTACAGGTAAATGTGTCTTCTATTGAGCTATATTAAAAAAAATGTCTCTTTATCTACCCCATGAACAGACACCTAAATAGTTTAGAATCTCCTTTCTCTTTATTACAGTGTATGCAAATATAATATTTAAATGTATAATGTAAAAGTGTGTTCTAAGATAGTTATTACAATTAATAAAGACATGTCAATAGAATTTTTATGCACTTCCCAGCTACTATAATTTCTTCTTTTTATATCAGTAAAGCATTGAATTATTAATTGTACTGTTATTAATCAACTTTTGTCGAACCTGTACATTATAATGGCACTGTAATGACAGCTTACCTGAATGACTAGAACATGTGTAATAGATGTGGCTAGTTTAAATCATTTGTTCAACTATAAATTGTAGATTGTAACCTCTCTAGTATTTATTAGTCTAACATGAATAGAACTTTTCAGAATTATAGATTTTATTATGAATGAATACGCACAGATAATTCATGATTTATTATTGTGATATAATTAAT
The DNA here is from genome assembly GCA_963574635.1 of Cheracebus regulus. Lineage (NCBI taxonomy): Eukaryota > Metazoa > Chordata > Mammalia > Primates > Pitheciidae > Cheracebus > Cheracebus regulus. Next base: position 13,591 of record CAUYQU010002524.1, on the reverse strand, counting down.
CTTAAGATGGAGTCCACATTGACTTCTTTTTCTTGCAGACGTATTTCATTAGCTAGTCCACGGCAACTTTTTAAGGCTTCTAATATGACCCAGCGATGGCAACACAGAGAAATTTCTAATTTTGAGTACTTGATGTTTCTTAACACGATAGCAGGTAAACTAACTCTATACATTAATTTGTTTCAAACAATAAATTATTAATTTCAATGTTTAGATTATTTTGAGTAGTGGTATAACTAGCTTGTTTTATTGCCATTATTGCTACTATAATACTACAAAGAGCATACAAAGAGAATAAGGTATGTTGCTTACTCTCAATAGAAATCATTTTAAGTACAAATATAAATATTTACATGATTCTAGAACATGGGGATATAGATTCAGTAAAAGAAATTCAGAGTACTGTGGCGATTAAAAAGACAGGAAGAAAGGGAAATTATATTCGCCCAGTTGGTGGGAGTAAGGAGAAAATAAGGTTTCAGTGGTTATATAAGGATGGATACTATTTGACTAGCAGAGGAGATGTTTGGAATGTTAGAAGTCATTCTTTGTAAGATGGAAAGCATAAGCAAACATACACAGAAGGGAAAATGTAAAGTATACCTAGGGATCAATGAATAGTATAGTTTGTATATCTATGTATATACTGTATGTTTGTGTGTGCATGAAGTATAAATTCATAAAGATATAATGGAAAAAAAATAAAAATGTTAGTGTGAAGACATACTGTGCAAGATTTTCTTGTCAGTTTGAGGAGTTAGCAGTCAATTCATTGGGAAACTTTTGAAAGTTTTTGAGCACATAAGTGACATTCGAGCTCTATCAAAAATTAACTTGCAGGCAGTGTATGTAAGAAAAATTTGGGTGGATAGAGACTAGACAGAAAGTAAAGTTAGGAAGTAATTTTGTGTATGTGTGTGTGTGTGTGTATACACACACACACACACACACACACACACATATATAGAGAGAGAGAGAGTAATAAGGGCTTGCATTAGGTATCTGTGGGAATTAAAAAGAACAAATTCTATAAGAATTCACAAGACACCAACCATTTGATAAGCAGCTGACTGAATGTAGGTGGTAAATGGGAAGAAAAAGTCTAAAAAGACTTCCAAACTTCTGGCCTTTGTTATTGGGAAAATGGTGGTGGAATTAACAGAAAAATAAGTCAGAAAATTTGATCTGGGGAAAGATGACAATTTTACTGTGCCAGCAAGACTTTCAAATTAAGATATGAGAGTTTTGGAAGAATAGGGGAAGGAGGATATTCAGAACTTAGAGCTTGGACATTGGATTTCATCTGCATAAAGAGGAAATCATGGATTTGAGATGAGATCAGCAAGGAAGATAATACAGAAAGCATTGAGATAAGACAGGGAAATGCTCTTGTGTATGAGAAGAAGAAAGAAAGTTAGTAAAGGACAAACAGGAATGAGTAAATTTACAATTTGTAGACATAGTAGGAGAACTGAGGTAAGTCAGATGTCTTGAGACGCCAGGTAAAGGGAGGAAGGCATTTTTACCTGTGTCAAGAGGACAGAACATGTCTTTAGGTTTGGTATTTAGGGGCTTCCTAATTACTTCATAGAGGTTCATTTTTAAGGCAAGCAGAAATGGTTGATTATAAGGGCTGAACGGTTTGAAATGAAACTGGAACTGTAGATGTAATTACAGTTCTTTTAAATATGTTATTAAAGAGAGGATGAGTTGGGATAGAGAGGAGAAATAATGAAAGAAGGGGAGACTGGAAGAGTAACAGTTGAAGTTATGAGGGAGACAGGAAATTCAAGTTATGAGGGAGACAGGTTTGAGAACTCAGGTGAAAGAATTACTGTTAGCAAAGAAAAGACCCTATTAGAGACATGGAAAAAAGTGAGGGAGTTTTGTGAAGAATTGGAAGTTGAGGGGCTCACATTGAAAGTTCTAAATTTTATTAGAAGTTTATCTCACAGTCAGCTAAGGAAAAGGAATGAAGAAAATGTCAACAGTTATGTTGAATCTAGTAGAAATTCTAGAACTAGTGAATAAAAGAATTTTTAAGTAGTAGTGAGAGACAAGAAATTTATACAAGTTTAATGGACATATTTTGCATGTAGTAAATCAACCCATATTGAATGCTCAGTTATGATTATAGAACAACATTTATGAAATGATTTGTTCTCAAATAGCTTTTATTGTGCCTGCAGTATCTTTTAAGTATATTCCCTGTATATTTTTTATAAATATAGAATCAATCATTTCCTTTCGATTTTTTAAATGTGTATTAGAGTGTGGAGTTAAGTCTCATGTTATGTAAGATTTCTTTTACATTATTATCTGTGCTGCCTATAGGTTTTCATGATACCATGATGGATTTCCCAAATGGCCTCCAGTTGATATTCACTGTGTAGTTTAACTTAATTAAAAGTGTAATCACACTTGCTCAGGTATATATACTTTTCATTTTTTAGGTACAATAAACATTTATGATTAAGTAGACGGGACAAGATGATTTTACTGTTTATCAACATTTAAATCAGAAGGAAGTGAGAAAGCAAAGGGGGATCATAAAAGACTTTTTTCTGCTGCTGTGTTTGGTGATTTTTTTTATGGAGAAATTAAAACTATTGATAGAAATATGTAGTGACATTAATGACCTATGAATTAAAATTGTCCTTGTTATAATGTTTTATAAGACTGTTCCACGTCAGTCAAAAAAGAACTCTGTTACCCTAATAGGCCTCAAGCTCAAGATGAGTAGAGTAAAATGAAAAGTTAAAAATATCCGACCATAAAGACAGCTTAGATACCAAGAGTATGTGCAGAGAACTACTTTAATATTCAGCTATATATTGATATGATATCAACATATATTTGAGAAAGAAAAAGGAATGGAAATGATAGAATATATAATAAGAAAGGAATTCAAACAATATTAATATACTTGTCTGCCTTTTATTTTAGCCGTAAAATTCTGTTCATGTATCTAACTAAAAATATGTATACACTAGTAAATAGGAACTGGGATTCAAACACCAGAAACAAAGATTTTATCCCCTGTGCTAACTCCCTAAAATGGTAACATCCAAAAACCTGCTGTACATATGTAGAAGGTCTATCTCCTCTTTTGCTATAATTTTTATTTTTAATAAATTTCAATATGTCATTGAATATCATTAGAAAGAGGTATAGAAGAGCATGTAGCTGCATTTGGGCATTTAAGGAAGCAACATTGGCAATACTGCATGTTTTCAGAGGATTATAGGATTTGAAAACTACCACAGAAATTTCAGAGTTATTTAGTGCAATGCTCTCATTATACTGGTAACTGGTGGATGTCCACCAGGGTTAAGTCATTTAAACTTGGTTGGTAGTTGGTTGGTTGGTTGATTAGTGGCAGAGAAAGGATTCTTGTTTTGAAAAACTGAGAATTACAAATTACTTTTTAAAGTCTTAAAAAAGAATATTTTATTTTGGGCAGGCTTTCAAGTAATAAAAAATTTCAAGTAATAAAAAATTTCAAGTAAAAATTTCAAGTAAAAAAAATTTCAAGTAATAAAAAATTGATAGAAATGTGGTTTAAAAGAACACAAATTTCGGACCAGAGGATCTAGATTTGAATATGGTTTGACCAGTATTAGTTGTGTGACTTGGAGCAAGTTACTTAACCTTTTGTGACTCAATTTTTTCATCTGTAAAATGGAAATGATACTAAGTTCATAGGATTGTTGTGAGGATTAAATGAGGTAAAGTATGGATACTAAGAATGATATCTGAAAATCAAAAATTGTTAATCTTATTTTTAGTAAACTATATTACTGAATCTGTTTATGATTTCATTTTTTAAATTCTAAATTAAGAGTAACTTTTTTCCTTACCAGGACGGAGTTATAATGACTTAAATCAGTATCCAGTGTTTCCTTGGGTCATCACTAATTATGAATCAGAAGAACTGGATCTTACCTTACCCACCAACTTCAGAGATTTGTCCAAGGTATTGTCTCAGTAATCATCTGAAATATAATTGTCTTGCATATAAAAATAAATTAGATTGTCTTTAGTTATTTTATGTAACTTAAAAAAATTTCAAATACAATTGTACCTTTAATATAATTATCTCAAATATATTTTCAAATGGAAAAATTACTTCTCTTTTGTGACATTAGCACTGATATTCAGAGCATGGATTCATTAATTTAGTAAGCATTGCAAAATTGTGGTATTTAAAATATCACTTTTATTTCATTTATTTATGGAACTCATTTTATAAAGAGACACGTCCTCTCTTCTACTATTAAGGTATCCAGTGGTACATTGCAGAGGAAAGACGGGATAGAACTTTAATTCTTTCCCTTTACGTATCAGTTTTCGAAATATTGAGTTGATTCCTAGCATTCTTCAATGGTACCCAACTGACTATTTTAAAAGTATCTTTATAAACTCATAGATTTAAATGTATTTGATGTTTCCCTCCATTGCAGTAATTTATTGATGTTCAATTGTTCTTTATTTGACCACTGGTAGCTTCTTGAAGTTACTTCTGGGACATTTTGACACGTTTGTAGTCTTTGATAACTTTCATGCTCTTTGGTGTGACAAGGCACTCTAGTCTTGACCCGTTTCTGACCCAGATGTAGAATTATCTATTTCTTTGAGGAGCCCTGGTGGGACCTCTTTTAATGGGAAGGTAATAGCTGGAAATCACAGTTTGATCTATTCTGCTTATTGCTACTGAATTTGTCATTATTTCTATCCCTTTTTTAGAGGGGGCTAGGAAAACATTTAGGATAAAATACATTATGAGTTCAAACTAATTCCTCCAATTTATATTTAGAGTCATATTTCCTTTAATGTGTGAGTACAAAGTCTCTACCCTCATTTTTTAGGTAAGCAGAACATCCAGTCTTTTTCCTAAAGCTTCTTTCCTTTGTAATTTCTAAGAGCAGCTAACAAATGTTTATGTCTTATACATCTTTGACCTGGAGACTCTTTGTTGCTTCTTCCCTGCCTGTACTCTGACCCAGTATTGCTCCTTTATTCCTGTAGGTCACTCATACAGTCTCAAAACACCAGTTTTCTTGCTGTTAGTACTAACTTTTTTCAAGGAAATACACAGTACTTTTTCTTAACTCTATATCCATGTTAGGCCACAGGTAGGTATTTATATAAAGCTCTACTGAATACCCAATCATACCAGAAATACAAGGTTCTCAGTGATTCACAGTCTCAGTCAGAGGATCATTGCAGATGCCAATATGAGAAGTAAAAGTTCACTCACCATATCCAGCTTCCTTCACTTAGAGCCCAGGGACTCTAAGAGTATGTTCTCTTATTTACTCGTTTCTAGAAGATGTTCAGGGGTAATTCCTCTTCTCTATCCACAGGATACGATCTTCTTCACACAGTCCAGACAATCACAGTAGTCACCAGTGATGTCAAAATGACATTTTCCTCATGACAAACAATAGTGTGGACTCTAAGAGTATGTTCTATTTACTCGTTTCTAGAAGATGTTCAGGGGTAATTCCTCCTCTCTATCCACAGGATACGATCTTCTTCACACAGTTCAGACAATCACAGTAGTCATCAGTGATGTCAAAATGACATTTTCCTCATGACAAACAATAGTGTTTAGGATCTAGCCATTGTCTGTTTTATTACCACATCTTCTGTCTCTCTCCCCATCTTTGCTGTATCAAATGATCGTGTAATGTCTCATGTCTACCTCTTGTGCTTTTGCTGTTGCTCTTTCCTTTATTTTGCTGTTGCTCTTAGAAATTTGAACTCACAGGATACTTTCCATATCCTTGTTATCATACATTTCATAATTTCTTACAATTTTACCTTTTTTTCTCTGTGTTCCCTATTAAGCAAAATCATTGAATACAAATATTTTGTTTTGTTAATTTCTGCATCTCTGGTGCCTGATATAGGGCTTAGAGCTAAGAAATTGTACTAGTTTCTATATCTACTCATTGAACTCTAAAAGAGAGTTTTAATTTTCAGAGAAAAGCCTTATTTGTGGATCACATGTCTAATAAGGGATTAATATCAAGAATATATAGATACTCCTAAAACTCAACAACAAACATTCAAAAATTGGTAAAGAACTTGATAAACATTTTTCCAAAGAAGATATATAAGTGGCCAATGAAATGAAAATGAACAACACTAATGATTAGGGAAATGTAAATCAAAATCACAATAAGCTACCACTTCACAACCATTATGAAGATTTTTAATGAAAACAAACCCAGAAAATAACAAGTGTTGGCAAGGATGTGGAGAATTAGAACCCTTGAGCCTGCTGGTGCGAACGTATGATACTGCAGCTTACATGTAAAACAGTATGATAATTTCTCAAAAGATTAAAAAGAACTGAGAGTAGCAATAAGAACAGATAATCTTACACCCATGTTCATATTTGTAGCAGCATGACATACAACAGCCAAGAGATAGAAACAACCCAAATGTCTATCAACAAATAAATGGGTAAAGAAAATATGACATATACATACAATGTAATATTATTCAGCCTTAAGAAGGAAGGAAGCTCTAACATATGCTACAACATGAACAACCCTTGCGGATGTTATGCTAAGTCAAATAAGCGAGTCACAAAAGCGCAAATACTATATGGTTCCATTCACATCAATTTTATATTCTAATATGATAATTTTATATTCTCTACTTAGAGTAGAGAAATTTGTACAGACAAAAAGTAGAATACTGGTTGCCAGGGTCTGGGGTGAAGATGGGAATGATGTGTTAGTATGTAATATAATAGGTATACAGTTTCGGTATTTCAAGTTCAAAAAAGTTCTGGAGATGGATAGTGGTGATGACTGTTCAACAGTGTGAAAATATTTAATACTACTGAACTGTACATTTAAAATGGTAAATTTTATGTTATATATATTTTACCATCATTAATAAGAGATAAGCCAGCAAGAAAAAAAAGTTAGCAAATTAGAAACAATTAGAGCTTTGAAAAAGTGCCTGTGTGTTTCTGTTCTTGCTTCTCTGTAATCACTTTGAGAATATGCCCTAAGCATTCCCAAGTTAACCTGCTGGTGGGATGTAATTGACACATAGAGGACAGTTGAGCTGTTCGAGCTGAGGCCATCCTGAACAAGCTAGTCCTCAGCTGACCACGGACATATGAAGGAGTCCAACTAAGAGCAATGAAGCCTGACTGAGATCAGCAGAATTTCCCAATTGTCCCATTGACCATGAGGAATGGTTGATATAAAAAAAAAATAGAAAAGGAAGGACTTACACATTGGTATCATATTTGTTCTAAGACCCCATAGTATTATGGAATCTATAGAGCTCTCAGTCTAATAAATGAGGACTCTATTAGTTTGACTTGTGTAATGAGCCATGCAGTAGGTCAATAATAAAAACTGGGTGGCTCTTTAATCCTCAGGCTATTATATCCTACTTTCTCTCCATGATTTGAATTTTGTGTTTGCTAAAGTAAAAATCTCATTTTTGGGGGGTGAATTTGTTAGAATATAAAATTTGCTTCACAAAATGAATGACACATGTATATATGAATACCTGTTCTAGAGTCCTAGAGGTATTGCCTTCTGTTTCAGGGCTGAATCCATCAGTTTGCCCTTCTATTTAAGCACATAGCTTGTTCAGATGTTTTTTGTGCTTTAGATGAGTTTTTAGAAATCTCTTTAAGATGTGATAAGTAGTAAGATGGATTGTGGGCTGGACTCATGATTCTGTCTTGATGAAATAGCACCTAATGGGTGGCAAGTGGGAGGTTATTTGGATATTTTTTTGAGGCTGTATTTTTCCCTTCCTCCATCTTTGTACCTGAACAGAAGTTCTCATAACCCTTTTATCTCCTACTAACACCACACTTTTTTTTTATCAGCTGCCTCCATTCTCTGCCCTCCATCTTTGTCATCTATTCTACTAAAAATTTTAAATGACCAGAAGGAAGCCTCCAGAACAATTTTATTACATAGGCTATATGACTTTTATTATGAGTATTCATTGAAATAATATCAGAAAAATGCTGTTGTGGATTAGTTGCCAGCTAAACAGAATCCTTTATTAAAATCAAATTTTATTTGTATATTATGGCTATTCCTAATGAACTTATCAAATATTTTTGTTGAGTGGGTAAAATATTATTTTAACTAATGCCTTTGTTTGGCATATGAAAAATAAGGTTGTCTTATGCCCTACTAAATGATAAATAGTAATTTTGCTTTTTAATTTTGTTAATTAAAAGTAAATAAAAGGGGGGGAGCAGCAAAACAAAACTGTTGATTTCTTTAGCCTCTATCCAAATATGTCTACATCCACTAAACAAAGACATAAGAAATGTCATTTGTGTAACTTTGTGACTTCAATTCTAACGGCATTCATTTTTATATTTTTAGAGATTTTGTGAAATATTTGTCCCTTTGGCTGAGGAAAGAATAGTTATAAAGAGTGCTTTCAACAAGAACTGAAGGGCACACAGTTGAATAGTGAACAGTTGCGTAATTAGTAGATCTGGGAAGAAGTGGGGAGCTCTGACATTCTACTGCATATCTTACAACTAATATCTCCTTTCCTATGAAGTAATGGTAGTATGAATGCTACAAAAGTCATTCAGGTTCATGAGAATGGAATTCTACTAGTAATAATTGCTTTCATTAAATATTGATGAAATAAGTGAGTTTGGAATCAACTGCATTTAGTGAAATAACCAAGCACATCAGATATTTGAAAATTGTGCTTTGCACGTATAAAATAGTGGTGATTGTTTACTTTGTAAAAGTATCTCATTCCTTTTAGTATTAAGGCTTGCCAAAATGTTTACAGTGTCACTCAATTTTCAAATATTTGTTTATACACACATTTTCAAGAATACACCTCATATATAAATGAGCTGTATCTGTACAAATAATGATTATAATAGAATTGTATTAAAATTTGTCCCATAGTATACATTTTGCAAACATTACTGTTTGATTAAATAAACTTGTGCAATCTTAGAAAACATTGTGTGCATAGCTTAATGTAGAATACAAACAGATTTTATCTCCATTCTTAAGTGGATAATATAGCCTGACTGGCTTTAAAATGTATTGAATTATTTATGCATATTTATGTCTATTTAATTTCCCCAAAGCCGTTTTTCAGAGGAGTTTTAGTAACTTTGATACAAAGCTGCAATTTTATTTGGTAATTTCTTCTATGTTTCACTGGGAATTTTCTTTCTGAAGCTGAATTAATGTAATCAGCATCCTTCTGTATTATTTTTCTGATATTCTTTTAGAAAAAAATGTCTGAATGGAGCAATGTAAAAAACGTCTTTTTAAAGTGTAAACTTTTATTCCATGTATAATATCTCTTTATAATCATTGCAAATAAGTATTGTTAAGTACATTGAGAAGATCAAATCTATTTTAGTCTGAGAGACTGATGAAAATTAAATCTTTTCTTTTATTGAAAAGTCCTCACTTAGCATAAAATAGTTTATTCTTTCAAAGCTGAAAAAAAATAGGAACCAATTTTGAGGTTGATTTTTTTTCCCTCTGCTTTTCCAGTTCTTTCATCAGTAGTATGAAATTCTGACTGATGAGAAGACAGATCTAACCATGCATAGAATTTGGAGTGACATTAATCCATATTTTCTAAACATACATTGATTTTATATTTTGACAACCTCCTTGGAAGAGATAAGATTCAACATTTTCTTTCTGTCATTTCTTTATAAGAAATTATAATCAGGGTGGGAATATATTTACAAAATGTCATACCTTAAAAATAAATTATGATGACTGAGTTTTTCAGTACCAGGACTTCCTTTGTAGATTAGGATGATTTTCTTTGTACCTGTGATTTGTTAGTTTTCCTTTACTTTGGAAAGCGATTGTATAAAACAAATTTTCTGAGAGGAAATCCAAGACAATCTGAGGCAATCATTTTTCTTCTAGTTGATCAATGTAGTTATTTTAGAATATATAATATGTATTTGTACAGTAATCTGGGTACCTTTTCAAAAAACCAGTATGTTTTCGGATTGAAATGCAATTGATAACTATTCCACTTGCCAATGAAAACCCAATTATCTTAGCTATGAAATTCACAACACAGGAACCCCCACTTTATTCTTATTATAATTAACTAATATTTATTGAGCACTTAACTATATGCCGGGCTCTTGTCTCAGTGTTTTGTGTCTGGTAATTCCTTTAACCCTCATAAAACCCCTTTAAGTAGGTAACATCATTATTGTTTTTTACAGAGGCAGAAACTAATGCACCCTGAGGTTAGTCAAGTTGCACATAGGTTGAATCAGAATTTGAACACGAAGTTTTCAACCTGTAGCTCACAATTGCATTTTTAAAAAATGAACAGGATACCATAGCATAACATAAAAAAGAAAGTATCACTGTGCATATTGTATAAATCTTCTGCTCAGTTTGAGTGTGTGTACATGTGTGTGATTTAAAGTGACATATTTCTTAATATGAGCTTTGGCCCAGAAAGTTTGAAAAATTCTGTAATATGCTAATACTGCCTCCCACTTTTGGCACTAGTTGTTGGGTCTCTTTTAATGTTATTTATCAAGTTGCCTTTCACTTTTCATGCTGAAGTACCTAGTACATATAAGCTTTTCTTTTCAAATTGCCCTACTCTTGTTGTCTTTATCCCAGGTTATGCTCCAGGCTTTTTTGATTAAATCTGTTTTACAAAAAAGCTGAATGTTTGCTTAAAACTAGAGCATCCCCAGTGTTATTGCATAATCATTTGTTCATTTATTGGTTGTTAATTGAGTACTGTAATATGCCAGGGACTGCTAGTTTCTGAAGATTTGAAAGAATAAAATGAAGTCATTACTGTCTTAGTAAAAGAATAAACTGAAGATTAGAAACAGGAATGGCCAAGATAAAGCAAATATTTACTCGTTAATAATTACAACTCATTTTTAAAATGAAGGAAAATATTGAAAGAGAGTTTGAAGGATAGGGTAAAGAAAGATTCATTTTTTATCTTTAGATTGTAAGCACAAAGTGAGCTGAAAATAAATTATGATGGTCCAGAGTACAGAAACAGGAAAATAAAGAGTAGAAGAAAATGAACCTGCACCATGATCTCCTGATTCCTGTCTTGCAGCATAGGAATCAAAGGAAATGACTAAAACATAATTTTAAATTTTTGCCTAATCTCTAAGAAATCATGTTTGTTTTTAAAAACTATGTTACAGAGCTAGACTATTCACACTCTGTTAACCTCGCAGTTTCCATTACCCTAGTCTAGATTCAAATATTTCTAAAGAGTAAATTCTGACAAAACTGAAGAGAACTGAGTGACAGAAACATAGTGAATTTATTACTCACTGCCGAGTTGCTACTGTGTGTGCTTAGTATATGTTTCTCTCTCTCTCAGGAAAAGTAAGTGATTTTTTTCCTCTCCCTCATCTCCTACCATTTGGATATATATTTTTATGTGTGAGATATTTCTTTCCAACACACACATTTAATATACAGCATGCATCTTGGCCTGGAATTGACTACCGACATTTAACTGTTGTTGATCAAACAGCACTTCTTTATCTCTTTAAGTTTTAAGTGCTGTTTCTGATGAATGCCAGTCCTTTTAGTCTGCTCTGTAACAGATACACCGGGAATCAATATACCATCTAGATGTCACAGAGGGAAGAGAACAGTCTTGGGGGTTGGGGGAATATTGTTTAAACTTGTTAGGTGTTATGGCTTTTACTTTGTTTTTCTATTTATTGGGCTTCAGTAAAGCCAAAGGAATTCAAGCTTACAAAAAGAAACACATCTTATGATACTACAACAGTAAATAATAGCTCTTAAGTTGTTTAAATAAAATATAAATGCAGAGAAAGAAACTAAAAATTACCCCATACTTGATTATGTTTTGGATATGTTTTATTGGCTGACATATTAAAAATATTTTGATCTTGGCGTCAAACATGGATGCTGTTGTATGCAACACTGATTTTAGAGATTATGATATAAATTTCATTGTCTGCCCTTGGAAAGTTTGCAGTCTAATCAGCATAATAATGATATGGAAGAAGTTCCCAATGTATTTGTAAGATTGTGAGGGAAGCCCTAATAGGTGCTTTCCCCTATGACAAGCATTTTACATATGCTATTTCCTTTAAATTCCCTCAATAACCCTGTAAGGAATGTGTTATTAACTTTATTGTACAGATAAGGAAACTAAGATTTAGTGAGGTTAAAAAATTCTGGGAGGTCACACATTTTCGAAGTGGTAAGCGAGGATTTGCTGTCAGATCTATCAGTAAACTGGTAGACTTTAGGTATAATCTGAAAGAACGTTTTAGATTGAATACTTGCTTTATATCTGCTTCATTCAAAAATCCAACCACTCTTCCCTCTATATTGTCAAAAAGAAAGAGATTGACCTTTTTGGAGAAATTGTACCAGACACATTTCTGATATGAGAACACAAGCACACCAGAAGAAGGGTTTAAGGGAAAGGATGGAAAACAGGAGGATTATAACTGAAAGCTTTAAGTACTGAATTGTGAAAGCCCCCAGACCCCTTCTGCTGTCATGCTATCAGAACTCTGGCAGCTAAGGTTATACCAGCCCCACCCCATAAGACAGAAGATTGTATTACTCTTTGGACATATTCACTTGCTCAAAAGAAAACACCTAAAAAAATACAAACATTTAGGGATCCTACTTAGAGCCCACTTGATTTCCCTTCAGTGAAGTCTGCCAGTTCACATCACTATTTATGCTCTATATGCCTCAATCAGCTCTTCAGTGTCTCATTCTTTAAAATGAAGGTGCAGCCAAGTTATTAGCAAACATTTAAAGGCAACCTCTAAGATGACAAAGACCAAAGCAAATAGAAAATCAAAATGAAACCAGAAGAAACAGAGGCAATTTATGAAACAGAAGTGCTAAAAAAGCAAAAAATAAAAAAACTAGAATAAATATTCTCAGATAAAAGGAAGCTATTGCATTAGTAGAACAAGAAAATTATGCTATGGAAAGTGAGTAATCATAAAACAGGAAAGAGCAGTATTAAAATTGATAGAAGAGTTGGAAGGTAAATACAGATATCTTCTAAAAGGAATATGAACACGATGTAGAGAAAACAGCCTGGAAAGATAAAATTAGACCAGAATCCACAAAACATACATTTTTCCCAGTATCACATTATACCTATTTTAAAAGTGACCACATAATTGGAAGTAAATCACTCCTCAGCAATTGCATAGCATTTCACAGGTTTAAATAAAATATTGGTTGGCTGCTTATTTGTTATTTTCATCCCCTATTCCTTCCTGGCTCCATTGTTAAGCATAATTATTGGCATAAAAGAAGTTTTTAATACCCATTTTTGGACTGCATTCTAGCCTGAGCAATAAAACAAGAATCCCATTCTCTCTCCCTCTTTCTCTCTTTCATTCTTTTTTTTCTTTCTTTTGCTGTTTCTTTCTTTCTTTCTCCTTTTCTGTCTTTTTCTAAAAAAAAAAAAAAGAAGAAAAGAAATTCTAGGTTGAAAGTTCTTTTCTTTAAGGATGTTGAATGTTGGCCCCCACTCTCTTCTGGCTTGTAGGGTTTCTGCTGAGAGATCTGCT